>VVHJ01063862.1:6932-24069 GCA_015107715.1 Tylochromis polylepis
TCACCTGTCTTTCCTGTGTCCTCTCCAGGGTGTTTGGGCAAATGTTCCCCCGGGGGTCCAGACACCATTTAAAGGTTCCGGGAGAGGTCATGGGTTAAGGCAGTGTGGGGAATCTCTGTGCTTGGGGTTTTTGGTGTTTTTATAATAATTGTCAAGGTGTGAGGGTAAAGTATAAAATATTTATTGATATGAAAATGGTAAAATGTATGTATATATGTATTTAATAAAGTGCTGTATTGTAGAATGTGGTGGAAGGTTAGAATCTGAAAACTCACCTGACAATAAAATAATGGTTTAGTCCTTAACACCTGAGAGTATTTAAGGCTGCCAGTTGTCATTAGACAAGGGTGATTGTTTGTGCTGGGAGAAGGTTTAACATGCTAGTAATTGTCATAGCCTTAGAGCTATATAGGCAAATAAATGCCTCTTGCCTCCACCATACCTTGTCTTGGTCTTCCTCACGGTAAATCCAGCCACAAAAGGCCGCTTTGTTACATGCTCTGAAACTCAGGTTTAATGAAGTCCATCATCAAAATGTCAGAGACAGATTGTCTCCTGACTCTACCCAGATTTGAGATATTAAAGGTCCTTGGAAGTAGTTCCCAGGACCTCAAGTAATGAAAAAACATCTTCTGCTATCCAACAGACAGTCTGAAATTCAGTATTAATAACAGCATGGAAAAAGCAATTCTTTTTAAGATTTAGTTTTTGGTCTTTGTGCTTTTGATACTGAGCGCTAGCAAGAGATAAAAAGAGAAGAATCAAACTTGGGCTGTAGTCAAACCACTGAGCCTTGGTTCATGCACCATGAACACAAGATGCATTGGAAAAATAACATTTGCAGCTCAGTAAGAACTAGATAATAATAATAATTTATTGTAAGAAACTGATCTTTGTATGCTTGTCATTTTTTTTGGCCTTTTCATTTGACAGATACAGTGAAGAAAGGACAGTAAAGTGGCAGCAGAGGGAGAAGACATGCGTCAAAGGGCCGCATGTCGGGCTCGAACCCAGGCCGGCCGCTTTTAGTCACATGGCATGTGGTCGCCTGCTCAACGCACTGAGCTAAACCGGTGCCCGTGCTTATCATTTTAAGCATATTTTTTCAGAATGGAGATGTTACAAAAGTGTTGAAGTCTTCATTAAAGCTCATTTTAGAGTTATAACAGAGGCAGATTTACCAATCAGAAGCCTGAATCATTTTGTAAATACCGGGTGAATGATTTCAGCTGAAAGCAGCCAAAGGTTTTATCAGCTATAATTAACATCTCATGTTAGCTTTTTTCTTTTTCTACAATAAACGTCTGTACATTGGTGGTGCTGTAAGAGCTTCACCACAAAATGAATGTAGCATAACTCTCCTCTAAGCTGAGGGTTGTGCAGGCAATAAGCTATTTAGACTGAGAGCTCACAGTTAATTTAGAGAAATAAACACAATATTCAGTCAGCCAGTCAAGATTTTCTTTTGAATATGGATTTTGAACTAGCAACAAAAAATGACACCAGCCCTCAAACTACATTAAATAGCTCTATATGCACCGATAACATCCCCTGAACAGCTAATGACAAATCATTGCTTAACATGAGCATATATGAGATATTACTAATGTCCGTCTTCTTTAAACTGCTTATCGAAGTCAAACATCTTAAATTTTTGACCGTTCTGCTTTACAAAGATTTTTTTGCGAAAAAAAAAGAAGAAGCACTGCACGTATATTTAGATGTAAAAAAAAATTTATTGAACAATGCACCTCCAAAATTATTCAAGTTTTTTTGTTTTGCGTTTACTCAAAACAGCTTTTGTGGTAAAAGTGATTTACAAAAATTGCCAATACAAACCTACACCAATCAGCCACAACCCTGTCTAGTTTTGTGTAGGCTCCCCTCGTGCTGAGCAGTTTAGGAATGAACGCCACGAGACGTCCTGAGCTGTCAGGCATGAACACAGTGACAGCAGATTCTTTAAATCCTTAAACGTCTGAGGTGTTTTTTTGTTGTTTGTTTTACTTTTAACTGGCACGTCCTATCCCACAGATACCTCACTGGATTCAAATCAAGGGACTTTTATGACCAAATCAAAACCATCAAATTTTTGTTATATTAGTCAGCTTTCCTGAACATTGGCTACAGTTGATATTGTATCATATTTTGCTGAAAGAGCCCACTGTCATTTGGGAATACTGTTGCCATGAAGTCACATACATGGTGTGCAACAATATTTATGTACGTGATACATCTTAATGTGTCACACAAATTCCCAAACCGAAGGTTTCCCAGCGGAATATTTCCCATAGTATTACGCTACCTCGGCCTGCCTACCTACTTCCAATACCGCATCCTGCCGCCATCTCTTTCTCTAGTAAATAATGCACACGCACTCAGCTGTCAACATAATGGAACAGAAAATGTGTTCTTCAACGTTTCTTCAAGGAATCAGCGTGCATCAGTGAGTCTTGGGTGCTCATGACCCTGTTGCTGGTTTACTTGCTGCCCTTCCTTAGATCGCGTTTGGGAAAATTCACAAGAATTACTATTTTGGAAATGCTAGTTGTCCAGTTGTCCAGCCATCAGAAGCTGACCTTCTACCACCGACCGATTTTTCTTGTTTGTAACTTATTTCTAGGTTGGGCTTCAAAAAAATGTTGATTGTCGCTGCCCAATAATTCCTACATACTGACAGATTTGTAATGAGATAATCAGTGTTATTCACCTCACCTGTCATTGCTTTTAATGTTGTAGCCAATAGGTGCATGCTGTGTGCAGTAGCAAAAATGGCTCCACACCATATACAGTTTAAACATTTACTGACAACACAGCTTTGACGCTTTCAGAAACTCTACCGTAATTTTTGCATTTCAAGAAGGGAGAATTTTTCAAATCGCTTAGCAAAATAAAAACACAACAAAAAACAAGATGCTGACAAATACACGGCAAACAATTGATATAGCAAATTCTCTCCGTTTAACTTATATGAGTTGCTTGCAGTGGAGTGCATTGGAGACACTTTGGAGTACTTTCACACTGTCAGATGTGATTCTACTGCAAAACTCTGCAGACTCTTGAGAAAATAAATCTATCAGTTTTTGTGAAGATTATGAGCCAAGCCGATACGTGGCCAAACTTTGCAGAGAGGATGCCTATGAACAATAAACTAAACTCGTAGTTATCTGAATCGTCTACTGACATTTTAGGGCATTACCTCTTTCCTCTAGATACACATTTAAAACACTCTGATAACAAAACACAGAATGGATGTAAAATTCGAGGTATACAAGTGCTACCTATTTGACATTTGCCAGATGCTGGATTTCATCAAACTCCTTTATATTAGACTGCACGTTCACAGCCATTACTGACCGGGCTGTACAGTGATTTCAAGCATGCACTAAAAGTATTGCTTTCCAAAGTCTCTCTCCCTGAAAAAACAAACAAACCCAAACACCCCTAGCATGCTAGAAATGCTAAATGTACAACAAAGTTTTTATTAAGCCATTTAATTGTGAATGCTGCTCCTTCTCTTTATCCAATTTAAAACTTTGACTTTGTTGCACTCGTTTAGATTTTTTTTTTTTTGTGGTAACTGTTATGACCGCTACTATTGCTAGATATGCTGGTTTAAAGACTTCTGCAGAGTCTGCCACTCTGTAGTGGTAAAGTTATTACCACTTCCATTTAAGTCTGCAGCTCTGTGTTTTCTCAGGTACTTTTATTGCATTACATTTTCTTGTGTTCTTGCATAATTTTACAACTATGTCTTATTTGTGCAAGTGCTGCAAAAGAAATGGCCTTGCACAGATTATTAAAGTTATCTCATTCTGAGCGACTTCAAAAAGCTTGGAGTCATAAGTGGCTGGTGTTCTTCAGTTTCACTTCACTTTGTAACTGCTGTCACTAACACGCAGTACAGACCTATCACAGTCCTCCCCCTGCACTCCTGAACACGCTATTGTTATGACATTTTAAGAGAATGAGATATTGCACAAAATGATCCCTATGATTCCTCTTTTATTACAGTTTGACACTGCTTTCTCCAGAACTGGTGATAAGAGCATCCTTTAAATGTGCTTTCTAAGAAAGGGTGATGAGTGGCTTTTTCTCAGTAAAAAATACAAACTTGTAGCTTCTGTAGATTTGCTGCCATCTCTGATTGTTGCTCACATTTTCCAGAGACAGTCCAAGGCCTTGCTCAGAGACAGCCCTTTGTTACCGATATCATCTGTACTGGGCAGGCCGGAGTTAATGCAGGAGCCGCGCTGAATCCACCTGGACTGGCAGACCGCCGCTTTTTAAGTCTCAGTAACACCACCGCTCTCATTTTCAGTGATCTCCTGGATGGGGACTTTAGGGTTTTATGATTGTATAACCAACTGTCAGCCAACACGGTGAGCGACTAGCGAGACTACAACAGGTTTATTGTCTGAAGAAGGGGCTTTTGTGATATCGATAGTGGGTTCACAGGAGAGGCCCAGCTGTGGGACTGTGGCAGCTGGTTGACCCAGTGAGGCTACCATAAATAGGAATTCATTAGTACGGCGGGGACCAGTTCCTGCTACTCCCCTCATGGCCTTGGTGGGGACCTTGGAGGAACTCTTTAAGCTGGAGCCTCGTCGAGGAGCTTCACACTGCAGCAGGGCGTGGAAACACCTGTAAAACTGAGGCAAGCATACAACACAAACATACTGTCAAACTACACAGTTATATGCAAGAGACCACAGAGGACAAAACTTTATGAACCAACCACTTAGTTCTACTGTTTCTAGGCTGCATTTTTATACCTTTTTAAAATATTGCTTTAAGGAAAATAGCAGCTCAATGCATTTTTGAGCAAGGTTGCTGCTTCTTCAAGAGGGAAGTTTATAGCGATTCATAATCTTTATTTTCCCAGTCTCACTCTTCTCTCTCTGGTAAATTGTGATGGAAAATAGGGTTATTTTTTTTCACTTGCCTGCTTATGTAAATGCACCAAATGCAGTCGCTAAATCAAATATCGAGCTGATGACACTTAATTACAAGTGTGAGCCATCACTGTATCTTCAAGGTAATAAATGATTTAGGTCATTTGTGCAAAGGGTGGCAAGTGGCGGGTGTATCCGGGTATGCTTCTACTGTGTTTACTGTGCTGTGAAAAATGAGTTTGTTGCCAATCAGATGCTCTCCAGATGGTTTTCCATGATGGATTAGAATCTGATGGTATTTTAAATCTGTCAACTTTGATAAGATCCCCAACAAAGCCTCCACCTTGTTTTACAGATGGCTGTAGACTGCCGCTGCGGGATCTCTCTCCTGACCTGTAAATATTACTGTTTATTTAAATTAACAATTTCAGATTTGCATTCATTACTCCATGAGACCTGTTGCCACTGATTCTCACACAAGTTATTGTGTAATTTGGCATACCTCATCCTTCCTTAGGAATGGCTTGACAGCTACCCTCCCACTGAGACCATTTTCTTTTTTTAGGGCTGCCATTTCTTCTTTCCCCCGACTTGTTCAATCTCCTCTAATATTTTAGCGTCACAAGTTTCTGGCTTTGAGAATCACCTTATTAGTGCAAAAATACTATTTTATCTTATTTTATCTCGTCTTTAGCATTTTTCAAAACTTAGTAAATTACTTCTCTAGAAAGCCAGGAGAACTATTACTTGAGATCTCTGGCTTCCAGACTGGTTGACTGGAAGCAAATTATGAAGAAATAAAATGGGTATGTTGTATTTTTAAAGAAATTTTTAAATTTAAATGGGAGTTCAGTGTTTACTGTTCACAAAAAAAATAAATAAATAAAAAGGCAGGGGTGAGAAAACAGGTTCATTTTGTATATGTATTCTCATACGTGGTTATTCCAAATGTTCCCAATTAGGTTCTCTGTGTGTGTTGTGCAGTGCCACAAATCATTTGGCACCTTTAACAACATGAAAGTTGTGCCAGTTGAAACAGGAAGTGCGCTCCATGCTGAAGCCAAACCTGCTAAATGGCAAATCCACAAAGTTTAATCATTTCATTAAAAGTTTCTACAGCAGGGGAAACTAAAGGCGTTAAAAGACAAAAACAAGAAGAAAAAGAAAACTTTTTTTTTTCAGCACGAGGCTTCATTCAAGTAGCCTTTTAAAACCATGGTATTCTTCCTGAAGGCAATGCCCTCTTTTTCAGATTTACACACACAAAATCATATTGTTATGTTTATTCTCCTTTTACCACTTACATTTGTGTTTGTGGTCCAGAAAACTGGCAGCCTCCGTTCACCAGCCAGCTTCCCCAACCTTTGGGGTTTACCCTAAAAACTGTGGCACACGTCATTGTCTTGCATTTCTAAAGGTGTTGGCTGTTTGATGTAAAGAGGAAAATGTGAATTTGAAACAAATTAAATGAATTTATTTCATTTTTTTTTAGGGAAAATAAACTTTCTGTCATGCTGATCTGAATAACTGACTTTTTGTATTAACTGTATTTGATGTGGGAATAATGCCCCATTAGTTTTGGAGCAGCACTGGCATCCACAGTCATTATCTCCATTGTGCTTAATGCTGCTGAGTCAGCTTTGGATAAACATAACAACCCTCTGGAGATGAGAAATCGAGGACCTGTGGTGTCGCTCGGTCTCTGTATAACAAAATTGGCTGTAAAGGAAGAGGACGCTGACTCTGTAACTCTGAACTTGCACTGCATTAAATTAATGAAGCAGGAAACAAAGATAGGGTTCATGCTGCGTTCAGTGGGCTACTGGTGAGCTACTGCACTTTAGTTCTAGAAAAAGGCTGACTTGAGGCTGAGACCTGCCCTGCAGATCTACAAACAGAGGTAATCCTCTACTCTGTGCTGCTACAGAAAAACAAGGACTTTAGGCATAGCAAAACATATCCAAGCCCTCCTTGTACCAGGAAAATTACAATCCCACTGCTGGACAAATGGTGACTGGTCTTTAGCATTAGGAAGGGGTATAATTATGTACTCATCATGTAGGTGCAAGGCTATTAGAGAAACAAAACAATCATTGGGGAATCACTGCAAGAAAAAAAAAACCCCCAACAAACTGACCACAGGGTTGTGTCCACCTGGTGGACCCTAATAAGATAAATTTATCACTTTAACTACCAGTTTTTTGGGCCTGCTTGAATCAGCAGTTTCTTCTCTTTTGTGAGAGAGATGTGCTCCACGTGAGCTGGGACAAAATAAAAAATGTCTTCGAAGTGGTGGGAGGCAAAGATCTCAGTACCTTTGCCTCTTATTTTTGCAGTTCCTGCAATACCCTGTTATTACCGGCTCCATTACTGCAACTTCACCGGAAAGGCAGTTTAGATGTTTAGCACCTTGTTTGTGAAGAGCGAAGCGATAAGCCTCATTGTTCTTATTACAGCAGCCTAATATCCTTCAGAATTAAATCCATATTTGATGATGTATATCATATATTCATTGCCAAACACTCTGCCCCAGAGTAGGAGCCAGTATATTTATATCTTTAGTTTGAGAGGTAATTGAGTGTTAGCTTTGTATATGAACGTGAGAGATCCAAACTTGCACTATTGCACACTGGAATTAACATGCTTGTTTTTTTTTCTTCTCTCATGTCATGACTATTCTTAGCGCTGCATAATGCCAGAAGGAGCCAGTCAGAAGACTTAAAGACTTGATTTAAAGAGAGGAAGACCGAACTAAAACAGCTTTATTCAGACTGTGGACGAATTGAAGGACTGCACCAAGGCCTAATATGGGATAAATAAGGTTTATTATTATTATTGTTATTATTAGTCCTTTATTTATCCAGGTAAAAATCTCATTGAGATTAAAAATTTCCAAGCGAGACCTGGCATCATGGCAGCAAAAGTCAAAAATACAAGTACCACATAAGTACATAACAATTAAAACAAATACAATATCCTGTACAAACATGTGGAGAAATATACAATAACAGATCATTAAGAGCTACATTAAAAACAATCACACTGACTAGAAGAGTTATTCTCTTGATCCTTTAAGATGGACTTAAACTCCCCCAAAGTAACCATTTCTGACAATTTCAGTTCCTTCTGCAGATTATTCCAGGAAACGGGGGGCAGCGTATTTAAAAGCCTTTTTTCCTAATTCTGTTCTGATTTTTGGGACGATCAGCTGTATGACATTGTGAGAACGAAGGCTGTATTGGTTGTGATTTTTACACATATAAACACATAGATAAGCGGGAACCAGCCCAATGAGAGATTTATAGATAAAGACCAACCAAAGGGAAAGTCTGCAAACATACAGAGATAGACATTTAGCAGCAGCATACAAAGAACAATGATGTACACAATTTCCACAGCCAGTAATAAAACGTAAAGCACAAAGGTAGACAGCATCCAACCTCTTTAATGGGCAGATGCATTCATAAAAAGCAGGTCACCGTAATCCAATAAAGGTAAAAAAGTTGCATGAATCAAGCGTTTTCTCACCTGGAAGGAGAAACAGGATTGATTTCTAAAAAAATAACTTAGTTTTAGTTTCAACTTAGACACGAGCCTTTGTATGTGAGTTTTAAATGACAAATTCTGATCTATAATGATACCTGTAAGATGTGACCATTTCAGTTTCAGTTCCTTGAATGGGTTTAATCTTAGGAGACGTAGCTAACAGCTCTTTGCCATTTGAGAATAACATGAACTTGGATTTCTCTGCATTTAACACCAACTTAAGTTGAGTTAAATGGGACTGAACGACATCAAGGGCAGACTGCAGAAGTTGAAGGGTTTGTGCTACTGAAGAAGATGAACAATAGGTCATTGTATCATCTGCATAAAGATGGAATGCAGCATTTGATAATTTATCACAAAGGTTGTTTATGTAAAGAGAAAAAAAAGCAATGGTCCTAGTATGGAGCCCTGAGGAACTCCTTTGGATACTGGGAGAAAAGAGGAGGAAGACGCAGCAGCATGGACACACCGTGTTCTCACTGACAAGTAATTTGATAACCACCTTACAGCAGCCTTACAACCACCTTTATTTTGAACTCAAAATCATTCATATAGTAAAGTCACTTTGAAGGTTATAATATGGGACGTAAAAATGAATAAGTTATTGAAAAATGTGACAATCATAAGATTCCACAGATACATAAAACATTAGAAAAACATTTTTACAGTGTGTTGTTCAGTCTAATTCATTAACACATTCTTGATGAGGACATTTTCAAGGACCTCCCAGTTCTTCATCCATTCCCCAGTAACGACTCAGAGTGGGAAATAATAACAAAAGTACGATTTAACATAATCATGGGTTTTGCACTGTCAGGCTCTGCGCTGTTTAGCGTCACCACTCTTAAGAGGTAAATGGGATGATTGCAGGGCTTCACCTGAGCTCACAGCTCTGAATTATCACCAGAACGTTCCGGTGCTTCTTAGCCATGCACTGTGCAAAAAGCTGGATGCATGATTTAAGTTGCAGAAGAGCTTTACAATATAAAAAGCAATAGTAACTGCATTTCTTTGTAATCAAAATAAAGACATAAAGCTTTTATTAAATCAGTTGGTCTGTAAACATCACTTGGTGGATCCAATCAAATAAGCAGGAAATATATCAGCCATAACTTAAATGGATAAAAGCATTTTAACCTTACAGTTGATCATGGCCTCTTCAATTAATAGTAACATCATGCAGTGAATTGTATTATTTGCAGGATCAATACATAAATAAATAAAGATAAAATTAGGTTAAGTACTTTTGGACTGAATTCTGTAAGCCTAGCTTTAAGCTACCAAACAGCAAACTGCCTTACCATAAACATAACTCCTCTAACTGATAATATTATCCCTCTGAACCATGACAGGTCTACACTTCCACACATATTGTATTCTCGCCAGCACCAAGAGTCAGAATACATCACAGTTTGTGAAAAAAAGGACAGGCTGTCTCCAAGGTACAGAGGAAAAGCATTGAAATGTATACACCTTCTGTCAGGGTATAATAAATAGTGAATGGACCCCTGGATACATTTTTAAATCCTCAGGATTGTCTCGAAATTGTGGTTTCATGCAGATTTAGCCGTTTTATATCATCCTCTTAGCAAAATAAATAAATAAATAAATGAAAATAAAAAGTTCCCGTGTTATCCAGCGTAAACCTGGGTATTTCTTGCTCATAGATGGATAGACAGATTCTGAATAATGAAAGGCCTCAGCAGCAGGTTAAAAATGTAACAATGCATCCAAGGTATACGGGTTCGTTTTCAGTTCTGGGCATTTCTGTAACATATTCTCAACACGGAGGCTGGCATTAAACTCCAATTTAGATCATCTTTTAGTCCTCCTGAGTTCATGTTAATGTGGACTCTGAAGATGCCACTCTTGAGTAAACGTAGTATACTTAGTATACTTTGAGTTTCATGTATACTTATAGTCTACTACATTTTCTCATGGGTGCAAAATACAGTGAAACTTCTTCTCAGCATGTGCTTAGATTTAAGGTGCCACAGCAGTCCAATCACACATTAAAGCATGTGGAGCGAGACAAAAAGATCGAGTGTACACAGACAATTAGTTCAAAAGGAATTTATTGACTTAATTAGATTCATGAAAGTAGCATGTTATGTGACCCAGACATGTGCCTAATTGAAAGCATGTGTACAGAATATCACAGATTGTATCTTAGCCATTCTTTAACCACTGATTATTAGAGACAAAAAAAGGCTTCTAGTAAGTGATATTTGTGTAGCCAAAGCCCGTCGTTGCTTAAAACGAAGCAACAATAAACCACAATGGGAATTATGGAATCCTGCACTGGGTTCCATAATTCTCCATTACAATTAGCGCAGGCACCACAGCTTGTTTACTTATTTGTTTTGAAGTTGATTTTACATATTCTGCCCTGTGGTTGTTGGTACGTTCAAGTAAGGGTGGGACAATATATCAGTATCATATGACTTTTCCCTTGCGATACAGTCATTCTTATATGGATGCTTATGTTAGTATGAAGACATACATCGTAGTTTGTAAAGAGATGTAAATATACATCAAAACATCTGAAAAGATTCCCCCTCACTAATCTGATTACTCCGTGACTCGTTATTTTTGTGCTTATCAAATTAGAGGAAAGCGAATCATCGTTTACAACAATTTTACAGAAAAGAAGAAGAAAGTCAAACTCGGGGGAAATGGTGAAAGAGTGAGTGGGTAGCTAAGATGAACTGCCACAATAGTGTAACTGAATCATGCACAGACACGCACAAAACTATATCTATCTATAGATAGATATACAGTGTGTTGTTCAGTCTAATACACACACACACACGTATGTATGTGTGTGTGTGTGTATGAATATGGTATATAAAAAAGTAGTAAAGAAGTATAAAATTAAAAAGCAGCTATTTTTATGTGGATAATAAAATAATATTAATATAAGGGGATAGAAACTTTATTTCAAATAAAATTCTAATTCTAATGAATGGACTCCACTTAAACATTTGTTGTGCAGAACACAAGCGGAGGAGAACAAACTGAATGTAAAAAAAGCCAAAAAACCAATTAAACACAGCTCTATTTCCTGTTGCTTACATTGTAGATCTAGATGAGTTTAATACTTTACTGTGTGTGGGGACGCAGTCATGGGTTAAAGTGGGATTGAGCAGGTGTTGGAATCCTGAGACTGGTTGTAGTGGCGCAGCGTGGGGGGGGAAGAGTCACTCTGAAGTATGTCACAGTCATTTCTATTGTGCTAGTTTTAGTTAAATGGTGGCCAGGTTAACATTCATGATAACTGTTAAAAACCTCAGTGTTGAAACCGGAGCTGACCTCTCTTCAGTGCCGTTAACATTCACTCGTGTTGATGTATTCAGCTGCTGAGTGTCGGCCTGTCAGCAGCGGTGCTGTGTGAAGTTATGTGTAAGGCTGCAGTCACACTAGAGAAAAGAGTTGGGGGAGGCTGCTGTGCTACCAAAAGTTAGCACTTACACGCCATCTGTTTGCAATAACATCACAGTTAACTGTGATTAATCTCAAATCTGTTGCAAATCCGTACCTTAGGGCGGGACTCGCCACCTGTGTGCAGAATCTGCACATCAAGCACGATTCCCTCAGCCATAGACTGGTCCACATCTGAATGGGGCAAATTTATACATTTATAAACAAACAGAGTAGTTCATTTCATTAATAACCTGCATTCTTTTAAGAGCAGTACAAGTTTGCAGCTCAAAAATGAGGATGCAAGTAATGCAACTAACAAAATAGCACAGTGGAAGTGCAGGTTTAATGCACGTGTTTCTCTCTGACAACAGCGTGGCAGTTTAGATAAAGATGTTGAAGGATGCTGAAGAAGAATCGATATGTTTATGATATAAGGGTGAACCTTTCTCTTAAGATTTACTGAGGAGTGTGTGTGGTTCTTACAGCTGAGCATAGAATGAAGGAGTGGATTTATCCAGAGTTGCTGCATTACAAATTATTATTTCTTGCAACCCTGAAAGCTTCATTGTGTAGCAGCTGACACGTGTGGTGTGTAGAAGAAAACAAATACTGTCAGACCTTTGCTCAGGTTTGTGTGGTTCAGGATTTGATGGAGCGGATCGGTTGTGCCGATCAGCGCAGGCTGACTCTGATTTGAACATGTTGGCAGTCTGTCTGTATTTATAAACTAAATGGTGAATATACCCCATCTGTAAACCGATCTGACTGAGACTGAGATTGGACAGAGACAGGTTGCCTCCCACCAGCTGCACTGTGACCAAGGTGGTCACCCAGAGGCTGAGGGTGCTGCGTGCTCGTTGGTTGTTGTGACTATTTGCAGTCTACTCCAGACAGCAAAAAACTGAATGACTCACCAACTACTGGCTTTTCTTGACTGGTTGGAAGTTGCCATCCTATTTACACTCTAGTGTGACTGAAGCCTAAGCTGAAGGAGGCAAAGACGGCACTGTTGTATCAATAGGCTACCATTGACAGCAAATTTTACTATTGATTAATATTGTTACTTTGTGGAACTATCATGATAGCATTATACTGTGTGTTACTCAATGATTTCCACCACTATTTCCAACCAAATGTCTACTTTAGTTTGGAGAAACATCTCTAACTGCAGTGCTTAGATGGCTGTTTTTCTTAAATATCACCATTTTGAGTTTTTGTGGATTTCTTTTGGTTTGAGACCGGATCCTGTTCCTAAATTTGGTTAATAGTGTTTTGTGTTTCCATGTGTTCGTGATTTTTATTATTATATTGTATTATTATTCTGACCCCTGGAATTGGTTTCCCATTTTATTATTTGTGTCTTTAATTTTCTTTTCCCTCAGGCTCGTCTTTGTGTCAGTCTCCATCATTGTCCTTCTGTGTCAAGTTCATATGTTTGAGTCCTTGTCTCTGCGTTAGTGCTGACCGTTTTATTTTGGGAATCCTTGTCCCGTGGGTTTAGTGTTCAGTTTTACTTTTCCCCGTCTCGTTTTCCCCCAGTGAGTTTTCCTGGTTTGTCTAATCTCCCTGACTGCCGGGTGTGTGTTTATAGCCCTCGTCTTCCTGTAGCCTTTGGTTGTGTCATCCTTTTCAGTGGGACTTCAGAATTCAGGGTCATGTAGCCTTGAAATAGTTCCTGCAAGTGCTTAGTGGGCAGTTGGAATGTGTACTGAAAACACACAGAGTTGTTTTTTTAACTTTTCACCTTTTCCAAATGCATCTCAAACTTCTGTTCTGCTATCTCTCTATAGAGCATCTACCATATGTTGCATATGCTTTCAGAACTATTGTGAGGCTCCACCATTCCTGTAAAAAAAATGGTCCAATGGAGTGAACGGAGATGACGCAACTCTTTCATTTCATAGTTCTGGTATTCCTTAGCTCCCTGTGTGCCTTACTATAACTGCATTCTTATGATTTACCTTCAGTGAAAGGTTGTTTTAAGTTTGAAGCCTGCCTACGAGTCTGCACTGGGGCCCTCGCTCGTCCTTAAATACAACTTGAAATAAGCAGTTTGTGTATTCGACCTGCTTCAGTTTAATCAATAAGCTCCTGATTTAGAGCCCCCGACAGGTCGGTGAAGTTGCAAAGTGTTGTCTTTTTGAGACTTTTCGTTCTTTGACTTAAAAACGTATCTCAAACTTTTTTTTTTTTTTTTACCACACTGTGACCTCATCTCAGGACAGCCTGTAATCATTTGACTCGTTATTGCACTTCTCACGCACACTACCTCTCAAAAGCTTGCTGGGCACCAACAGATGCAGAGAGGAAGAAGAGCAAAATGCCCCAGGACATAACCAAAAAAATCTTTTGCACTGTGTCTATAAGCAACGCATTTGTCCCTATTGTCAGTATTTCCATAACCTTTAGGTCACCTAAGAGTGAACGCTAGCAAGGAGATGTAAAGAAACTAGATGATCAGCAGCTCTCTGTAGTGTTGATGCACACTCCCCACTTCCCTCAGCTGTCCAAACACCACACTGATGAGGGCTAGAAAGATGGGAGAGAGAAAGATGGAGACAACAAACAAATGCTAGAGTATGAAGTAAATTAGGACACAGAGGCATCAAGGTTGAGGTCAGGAGAAAGGTGAAGGTAATGACAGATAAATAAATAAAACATGACAGGGAGATTGAAGGAACAAGATGCTTGACAGAATATTTCAGAGCGAAAGGGCTGCAGAGAACTCAGGAAGGGTCATCTCAGACTGGTTAGATCAGGTTTGGATGATGAACTCTGTGAACTGAGCGGATGCTATATGGGTAGAGGAGGGTCAGAGTTAGGAATCACCTCTTCCAATAAGGAGCTCAACTTTCTCTTAAAAACATCAGACTTTGTCTTCGATTTAATGTTATTCTGTTTTGCTGTGACTGTATATGAAAGTAGTCTTTTCTAAAGGACCGATCTTTATTCTCTGTGTTTGTAAAGGTCTAGCACATTCCAAAATATGTGGCGTTTGTATTGAATGACATCCTTAATGAAGGACTAGATGGAAAACGGATAGACCCAAATAAATAGATTTTAACCGTGCCACTAAACCAAAACATTTGCAATGCTCTCTCCACAGTCGGAGAAGAGTTCAACTGCAGTCAGTCACTCTTCTACATTACAGAAGAGTCTTGTAGTTTAAGGATTTATATGAGGTGAGTGAATGGCAGGAAGCTTCTTTGATAGCCAGCAGAAGATACCTTCTGCTTCATTTGACATTTGCTTGACTTAATCCAGGAAACTCCCCAGGGTTATGAATTATAATCCAGACCATAGATTGCATTTTAAAAAATCCTGAGGGTTGCAGCTGGAAAAACGATGGTTCATTCACTTGAGAATTTGTGAACAGAATGATAACTATCCACCGTCTTTTGGGGATTTGTTTTTTGGCACACTCTCAGTTCAGCAGGGGCTGATCTAGGTTTATATGGTAAATCAGTCATATCCTCACTCTGAGGCGAAAAGGTGGGAACATTTTAGATTTCCTGCAAATTCCAATTTTTGCGATGTAGCGCGTCGCTGACTGAATTCTTCCCAGGAGATCAGCAAAATGTTCATATCCAGGAAACAAACCTCTCCAGTTGTTTTGAATTTTGAGCCTGCTTGGCTCTTGTTGTCTTTGTTCTTGATCGTTTTAAAATTAACACCAAGAAGCGTGACTTGGTACTTATGAGGCTGGACTGAGGCAATAACACCGTTACACATATAATTTACCACGACACACATGCAATCTCGCGCTACACTGACAAGGTTTAGGTCTTTACGACAGCTTATTGTTGGATTGAGATGATGAAGTAAAGACTTCAAACACTGCAGTGATCTGTTATTTGTTTCTCCGTCTTTTCACTGTTTTCCTTTAAGTTTAACATTTAAAATTTATGTATTTTGTCTTTGCATTAAAGCAGTGTAACATAGCGCATGTACAAGATGCTAAACTGGAGACGGTTCCTGTATATCTTTATTTTGTTTTAGTTTATTTTTCCAAGTACACAGTCTGGTGCCATTAGTTTGCTTTCAAAATATATAATTTTTATGGCAGTCAAATAAAATCATACTTTAGGTTTTAGTTTTGACAATTGTGACAATATCCAGATACTTTTGGATTTAACTACATATAAAGCAGTGTATTCACATGTATACGTTTATTTTCATGTGCTGATTCAAAAATAAACAGATGAGTCACAGTAAACTTACCCATAATTCCTGTTTGTTTGTTTTTTTAACTACCTCAGGGGTCTCGGCTGTGAGCGTGGCTGATCGTTGATCGGACGAACCAGCTGATCCTTGTATCTGTACAGCATTTTTAGTCTTCAACTCGCCTCAACTCACAGTTTCCATAGTAATGGGCTGGGAGGAATTGAAGACTGAAAATGACATACAGGACATTTGGTTTCATTCTCTCCCACTCGCTCTCTCTGTCCGCCGTGAGGTCGACGACGCGCCGCCTAAAATGTCCCTGCAAGTTCAGTTACCTGTGGAGGTGGCCTCAGTGTCTGATGTGAAACATAAGGAGAAAAATGCAGTATCTCCAGATCACAGCAGCATATGGAGTTTGTGTGCTTTTTTCAGTAGATTTCCAACTCCACAGTAAAATAAGTCACACAGTAACTTTCCAGTAAGGAAAGTTTAAACCTGAGAAAAAGTACTGCACTTGCTTGGAAATGGTGATAAGATTTACTCTCCAATATTCTCCGCTGCATATAATTCTCTGTACAGTACATCTCAGGATCTACTCCACAGAGAAATCCTGAGAGGACTAAAGCCTTACACAGCATTAAGCTTCACATTGTGCTTCATTTAATAGACCAGAATGAGATGATAAAGATTAGAGAAAAAAAAAAGTTTTATCAGTCTGCTTCAGTGAGATAGTCTTGCTTATCTTCTCTTAGTTGCGCTCACTGTGATGAACTATGTTTCAGAAACCAAGAAAACATCTTAAATCTTGAGTTTAAATGTGTTGTTTGCACAGAGAGCTTGACTTGAGAGAAGACCCTGATAAGGAAGGGTGGAGAATAAAGTAAACTTGAAATTTAGAGTCAACTTTGGGAGTACAGTCAAAACACAACTAATGTGAGGTGAATAAAAAAAATAAATAAAAAAAAATAGGCATTCTGGCGTATCCATTCATGTGGATGTTACTTTGACGTGACCGCTCACCTAACGGGGGGGGGGGGGGGGGGGGGGGGGGGGCCAAAAAAAAAAAAAAAACGGGGGGGGGGGGAGGGGGGGGTTGGGGGGGGGGGGGG
>VVHJ01063863.1:0-11153 GCA_015107715.1 Tylochromis polylepis
GAACAAAATAGAACATATAATACATAATCAAGGAAAAACTAACTTAAACGCAAAACACTGGGTCACAGACCCAGTACCATGACAATTATTAAGTCATGTACTAACAGAGACTTGGAGGAGAGAGACCTAATATTTAATAATCCACATTTCACTGTTTTACTCTTTGGTTCAGATGTGGATACTGTATTGTTCTTTCTTTGTGATTTTTTATGTTTAAGTTGTTTATTGCTGGTTTTTAGTTTGTTTTTTTGTCTGTTTGGGAGCTGACACAGTCTCCATGGAGATGGGTTTCAAGGACCTTGATCAAACACCCAAGGAACAGACCTAGGCACATACTTATAAAGCTTCCTATTATTAAGAATTGCTGCTAGAAATTAAATTCTTCACAATTTTTTAAGAATAATGACACTTTCTAAGAATTTTCCCTCAAAGTTAGAACTAATATGAACATTTTTGCTCATGAGGTGGGCTAATACTACTAGGAGTGATGAGCGGTACATATAAGAGGGCTAAGAATTTCTCAAGAAAAATGTCACGCAGTTGGAGCACGCGGGAATCATGCTCTGCCTCTTTTTACACTCCAAGCGGGGAAATGGAACATTCACACTTTGTATAATCAAGTTAATTATCCTTTTAAGCTATAGATCATCAAATTATCAGTATAGCATACCCTATGCAAGGCAGCTAATAAAAACAAATTGGTTTAACAGAGTTGTGTATTGATATTTAGGGTGTGTTAACTAATTCACAACATTTGCTCAGATAATGAGTAACAACAAAGTCAGAAAACACCCGACATTACAAGCTGCAAGTAGCTGCTGCTTGCACTTTGATTTTCTTTCTTTCTATGGTTTATACAGAGGCTTAGGGAAGCAGGTGAAGCTGAGATGGATGGTTTTAACTGGCCTTGCACTTACAGGAAATTTATTGATACTCTAATTTTTCCTTTAGTACTGTCACCTCCAGCTCCCACATTTTGTCTCCCTTTCTCTTCCTTGTTTAGAACTAAATGTAAAACTTTAAATGCACAGGCTGGCCAGAAGATGCATTTTGTCCATTCATTGCTTATACACAGTTCTACAGTTCTATATCTTACAACTACATATTTCATCTTAACCCGCAACAGTTGTCTTGCTTCAGTTCTTTGGCCCCTTCACATTATAATTATCAGGGGAAATATTGATAAAATGGTCACAGTCAGGGTTGTGGTTAAGCAGCCATGCAGAAGACGAGGGGATGCTCTGTTTCACATTGGTGTTTGCAGGGCATTTGGTGTGACTGTCTTAGGCAACCTGTGTGTCAGCTCCACCACGCAGGTCCCGCCACCCATCCTAACATTTCTAAAACAATCCCACATACAAATCCGTGGACGTGGGTTAATATGAGAAAGTAGAGCACCATCCCCTGCACCTGTTTAAACGTGTAATATGTAACATATGTGTTGAGTGCTTATGAATTTCACCAAAACACTCTTTTTGATTGAATGTTTCATTTTTCGTTTTGATCTCCTGCCTGTGTGTTCTGGGTCCGTGTGTGTTCGTGCGGCTGTGCACGCCGTGATGATGTGGGCGCGCGCACGTGTGCCCCGGTCACGGCTTCTTTCAGCATGGCCGGAGGAGAGGTGTTGTAGCGGGCGCGCAGCACACACGGCTCACTGTTTTGTATCTGTATATTGCAGATTACAGTAAAGAACCAGAGATCCAGTGTTGTCTCCTGCCTCCTCAATCCTACGCCAGAGCAGATGGGCGTAACGCACACAGACGGGTTACAAATACCTTTCAATAGGTGATACTAATTAAATATGTATAGTAAAAGTAATGTACAATATGGCTGCAAGGCACATTTTCTACAGTACTCTGCACTCTGGGTAATGTGATTTAATGTTGGTAGTGTATCCGTGTTTTTGTTTCTTTCTTTCACAGCTTAACTTCATGTGATGGTGCCTCTGTCCTCTCTACCATTAACTCTGTGCCCCAGCTGTTGGTCCACTCAGCAGCTCGTTAGCTGGCCGGGACCGCGGAAGAGTTTCGAGTGAAACCTCTGATTTTCATGAAATGAAACAAAAATGTGTTTTTTTTTCTTTTCAAAACAAATATTGTCAAAGCCAGGCTGAATCAACTTTAACATTACTGTTTCAGTAGAAGCAGCTGGTTATGCATGGTTATGTCATCTCACAAATGGCTTTATCTCGTTTTTAAAGTCAGCCTTATGTTCCTGGGTCTCTGACAGCAGTTTCCATTTTGCTTACTTTTGTTTACCCTTGTTCTCCTGCACAGCTCCTCTGGTAAAAGACTTGATGGCAGGAAAAGAGTGCTTTGAACAGAGAAAAACGAAAAATGGAAGCGATTGACAGTTATGCTTGAAATTCTTAGGAAAAAATCATTCATGTCTGGGTGCTTTTAAAATTTGTCAGATGATATTGTTTATGGGAGCGTTCCTCAATGGTTATCATTTAGTAGACTTTTTCCATATGGTATATCCCTTCTTCTTGCCATATGTTCAGGCCTTTAGTTGGGTTATTGTTTTAGACCTTTTTCAGGGCACTTGTCATTTAAAATTATTCTTTCTATATATCATTAAATTAAGAATGTTTTCTTTTGCACATTTGACCTGGTGCATTTTTTTCTCTCACAGATGTCAGGTATTTTGCAAGAGTCTTAATTGCAAATGGAAGGTCTATGAGACTATTAAACAGAATTAATTGACAATAGCAAACACAAAGACAAACTACTGTGAGTAGGCAGAAAAATGTGGTTGCATAAGAGTAGAACAGATGCAGGAATCAAGTCAATTTTTAATCAAAAAAAAAAAAAACTGATGCAGTCTAAAAACTTCACATCGGAAATTGGCCTTGTCTGACTTGAAGTTGTGCAAAGGGTGGAACACCAAATGTGAAAAGCCATCCCATGGACCCTGTGAATTCTCGGGGTTCGGCAGCAGATGAAGTCATCACCTGCCTAATTGCCAAATATCCACCAAAATTTTCACAGGGGTACAGTTAAGTATGTTTACATTAAATTGTCACTTTAAATTATTATTTTTCAATTGAAAACTCTACGATTAAAAATGCATCTGTCTTGATAGATTTGCTTCTTTTTTCTGCTTTTAAATCTGTCATTTTATTTGCCCTGTATTTGTGTTATTGAAGTCGTTGCAGCAGGTACACATGAGAAACATGAGTGAGAGCCTCTCTGCGCATCCATAACAAGCAGACAGCTGTGCTTCTTCGGGGGGAAACCTCTGGCTCATTAAGCTGCTGTTGTTGATGGACAGAAGTCCACTCAGGGCACTTCTCAGTCTGCTTAGCAAAGCCTCTCTGTGGATGGCATAATTGTAATTACATGCTTTTTCATCACTTTTAGAGCGAAAATGGCTTTGATGAGAAAACTTGCTGTTCTTACAGAAATAATGATCTCAGTGGCCTTCAGTCCTGAGTCTTTTATGAGAGCCGCTGATCTCCTCTTCATCTGGGATTTTTATCCCCGTCTCCACAGGCATTCAGCTTTCTCTTTTTTTGGATCTCAGTTTTCCTCACAAGTTTGTCTTTTAAGAAATAATAATTTAATAGAACGAAAGTTCTTTCAGCCAATAACATTCCTGTTCTCAAAAGGCAGTCATAGACTAAAAATCAAGGAAAATTACATAGTGTGCCAGCCTACATTCTAAATGTCACAGGGGTCTAGTACTGTTAGCTTAAAGTCTCCTGTTGTTCTGCAGTAATTTTGCTTGTTGCTTCAATTTAGTATTGAAACTTCCTGTAGACGATTGTTTATTCCGCTTCTATTGATTGAAAAGCAAGCTTGATGTTCTGTTCTTTTACCTATTGGGAACACAGAAAGGGCTTGCATTTCTCCACATTATTCTGGTTAAGACCAAGACAGTCATGGCCGAGGGCCAACTCAGAGGAAAAGGACTCAAAATGCAAGATGCAGAACGGAGGCACGGGTAAACGTTTAGTAGCAAAGTTTATTTACAGAACAAGTGAATATGCAAAAAGACTGTAAAACTGGGAGCTGTAAGTATTAACATGCACTATGAAAGTAACCAGAGCAACTAGAACAGTGGAGACTGCAGTTCTGAGATTTTGGGGCCAAAGGGGTAGTCAGACTGGAAGGCAGGGTCGGGTCGGGGGGTCAGAATCACTGAAAAGAGAGAAGACAAGTTCAGGTATGGTTCTCAGAGTATGCTGGCTGATATTGATTCAGTGTGTTCCTTTAAGCTGCTTACTTGCCGCAGGTGGATGAGTAGCATGGAGGGGAGAGCAGTCCGGGTGAGTGGGGAGGAATCCAAAACTCCTGAAGTTGTGGCAGGGAGGCAGGCAGGTGCATGGAGTGAGCAAAAGCTGTGGCTGTGAAAGCTGTCGCGAGGCCTAATTACCCACAGGCACGAGCGATGAGCAGGAACACAGTGGCTCCTCCCAGAGGTGGAACTGCCGGCTCTGTGGAAAAACACCAGCACTCACCCAGACCATGACAGTCATGTTCGTTTGGTTAACTGGCAACTCTACTCTGGCTGTTTGTGTTCATGTTAGTGCGAATGCTTGTCTGTCCCGTGTGTATCCCGCCTCTCACCTAGTGACGGCGGGAGTAATGCCGCGTTCCAGATACAGAAGTGGGAAGTTGGAGCTCCTGAGTGCGCTCCAGTAGTAAAGTTGGAAAATGAAGGAAAAACAGGATCTATTTTTGCTTCTTATTGAGCTAGAGACATTCATCTTTCATTAGCAAAACAGTGTAATACTTGTTTTTTGTGCTTAAAAACTGCAGAACGTTCCCGGATGGAGCCCAGTCAGTGACCTGTGCATAGCGTTTCTGCTGTTTGTGTTCATGTTGGATTGTTAACTCAGGGTTGGTGGGACTGCTCCAACTATCCAACCTGGAAATCCGAGGGGGCGTTCCATATGAAATTCTGCCTTAATCTGGAACTCTCTATGGGGGGTGGGGCTTCAAATAAACAATGCACTATTTTCCCCCAAATGCTCATCCAGCAGAACCTTCAGCTATGAGGGGAAAAAAGCTCACTAAGCACAGCCCCATGCTGTGGCGATGATGCTGTGTGGATTTCTTATAAATCTTATGGAGTTTCTTTTACAAGTTTAATCATTTATGAATGTGCTACCAGTGAGTATATATCCATTTTTCATTGTTACTAAATTGCAATAATTCAACACAGTTTGAGACCTTCAAATTAAAGATTCACAGAACATAAGCAAAGAGAGATTAATGAAACTTTAGCTTTTTTAGGAAACATAATAAAGTAAGAAATTTTGGTCTTTAGTGTTTTTGCGTGCTGCACACATTTAAGCTGTTACAAGCTGCAGCCGAATAAATTTTACAACCACTCCAAGTATGATTTATATCAATAAACAGCTTTTAGCGTCAAAATGGATTCATCGTATCATCAGTAACCAAAACCTGGAAAGCTCTCGTCTTTACCCACACTCTGACACCAGGCTCGTCTTCTGGCCGGGATTCCTTCTGGGTGAAAATAATGTTCTGCAGCCAGGTGTACAAGGACAAGCAGGTGTTTATATTCACACAAACAGAAGGGGGCGCGCAAATTTCAGCCAACCCCTCTATACATGATGGGCTGTTATGAAGGGAAATTTCTGTACGTCTGCATTAAATCTACTAAAGTTATTGGTTAGGTCATACTCAATTCAGTCTCAGTTTATTTTTAACCTATTTGTACGGCATTAAGTCACAACAACAGTCACCTCAGCGTGTCCCACAATATTAATGTCCCAGTTTACTCTGAAACATACAACAGTTTGTTTTCCGGTTCACGTTCGGTGTCGCTCGTTTCAGGCTTGCTGTAGCAGAGATTGAGGGGATGCTGCTGTGACTCGTGGACGTGCAAAACCACTACTTTGTTTTATCCCGACTAGGAAGGGCGGCAAATCGTGCAGGCAACTTGTTGCGCTCGTCCTTGCACTGTATGTCTCCTCCGTGGCAGAAGAAGTCTTCGTCTGCTCCCGCACATCTGACGTGTTCTTGGTGTAACGTCCTGGATATTGAACTTATTGCTTTCTGTTGTTTATGTTTGCAGTTAAAAAAAATAGAAGATGATTTTTCAGTTTGGGCTTTTGGATGTGGGTGTGCATTCAAGGCTCGTTGCTTTCTTGAGGGGAGTTAGAGGCTAATTACGAGAGGCTCCCATGGTTACAGCTTACAGGTGCTCACATCAGTGAACACAAAATGGAGATTGTCATTGTCGCTAATTAGGATTTTAACACACTTGACTTGCTGTAATGTGGAGGTACAGATGTAATAGGGTCGTTCGCACTCCCAGGGCATCGAATATTGCTGTTCTGTCAAAGGCGCCGGTGTCTCTTAGATACGCGGCTGGCGTTCTTTGGTGTTGATGCCTTGACGTATATTTGAGGAAACGGCAACTCCAAAATAATCACACGTGGGCATTCGTAAACAAACGCTCGGACTCACATTTGACCCCACCGGATAAATTTAAGTGCTCGAGTTAATGTTTTTAAGCCAAGGCACGATCTGCTTCCAAACGTAACCCTGTCTGACAAGAAAGCAACAGAAGAAGTCAACAGTGTGTTTGCTCACCAAGCAACCAAATTATTTTAGTGACTGGCCCTTTAGTTGGGTCCTTTGTTACTGATTTGTACTTTTTTTTTTTTGCTTCTGTTTGTGTTCATCATACGCTTCTCAATCGTTTTTATGAGTTAACTTTGCCTCAAGGTTTCTGCAGCAGGATCCTACTTGAGGCCTGTTAGCCTCATTAACCCTGACCCTGTTTGACTGAAAAACATCATAATGTAGTGAACTAGTGTCAGAAATGATAATAAAATCTAATTATATAAGAAAAAAAACATGCACATATTTCAAAACAGGAAGCTGTCGCAGCAAAATGTGAAATAGTCACAAAAAAAACAAACCAGATTTTCCACATGCACGGACACCATTGTCAGGATTTTTCATGACAGGCATCGTAACTTTGTAGTTAATATATGAAGTATGTTTAATGTCTGCAGCACATACAGTATGTTGTCCAGATAAAGCGGGGGAATGCCACCAAGCAAGCAAGAAAATCCATCTTTAAAAGAAGCAGCAACCTTTTTTTTCAGCCCATACTACGATATTTTAGTAAACCTAACTGCGTCGTTAACCAGAACCTAGTAATATATTTAATAATCACACAAATTAAGTGTGTGCACATGTGTAACATGTACGACTTGGTTCACTCCAACACCAACCTTTCCGATCTCTGCATCGGGATTTTGTCACGGTTTAACTGTGGAAAATATTTATTTTGCACATGGATACGAATTAGTACGCGTGAAAGTGGATAAATGAAAAACTGTGCACATGGACACAAAACAAAGTGGAAAATTTGTGTCTGGAAGCACAAATCGGTAGAGTGGAGGTCAAGTCTGCTGTGAGACCAACACAACTTTCTATTATCCTTCTTGCATCAGCAGGAAAATACTGTGAGTCATAGACTGAGAAATTCATGGTAGGAAAGTTTTTTATGATTAAAATATCACACAGATGCACAGAAATGCCCACTTGGTCACTTGAAGGCTAAAAGAGGGCTTTCATCTTCTGCCAGTCAGTGTTGCTGCTGCATGACGTCAGTATTTGAATGAAGGTGCATGGGTTGGAATGGCATTAATAAGATTAATGATTGTAGGAATAAACTGGTTTTTTAATAGATATTTTCCTTAAATCAATCAACAGCATCCAGATCTGTTGTCTTCCCAGATACACGTGTTAGTTCAGCTGCAGCGTCACAGCCAGCATCCATAAAGCACGACGAACCCGTGAAAATAAAGATTTTGTCCACGAGCTTTCACGTGAATTATAATTTTATTAGGATTACACTTACACTCCACATGAGCCTTAAAGTGTGCTGAGAAAAACATCTGAGAGCTGCTGAAGTTTAAAGTGCATTCTCTAAATGCCAAGTGGAAACTCCACCTGGGGCAAGGCTAACTGAGGCAAACCGAGAACCTTCAGCAAAATATTCATGATTATCTCAAAACCTAATGACTCCAAGTGATAAATATTCAAAGACTAGAGAGAGTAGAAAGTGTTGCTGGTTATTTACAGGAAATTAGAGGTTTTAGGTGAATAAACAGAGACTCCACAGCTCTCCGCATAAATAATGCAAAGCAAAGATTTGCTTCACACCAAACGCCTCTCCACGTCGGCTCAGTGTAAGCTCGTGAAATGATCGGTTTTTAGGGCAGGGCGGTGTCAGTCAGCGTCACGTGACATCCACAGTGTCCACTGTCTCATTTCTCTGTACGACACTGGAAGGTATTGACCTCGATATGTGAAGTGCCCTGAGATGATCTGTGATGTGATTTGGAGCTTTTGAAATAAAACTGAAGTGGTGGAATATTGGCCCTGAGTGCGCACTGGTGACGAGCGGTTTCTGCTCAGCATTATTCAAAGGGACGACTCATTTGCAAGGGTGGGACGAACAGCACGAAGATCTACCGGGTCACAGGAACCGAAGAAAATTCAAAGTAAAAATTAACCCATTTGCTCCAATTAAACATCTTATCGAAGTTTCTTACCTGCGGCACGCCGGAAAAAGATGGGACTGTGTTCTGGGATGTTTCTGCTGTAAATGTCTCTGACCTAATAATGCTGCCTAACCAGATCAAACCAGTATAAAAAACTGACTTTTTGCACACAAGCTTTACGGGGTGCAACAGCCATAAACACAGCTCAGAGACAATTCACTGTAAATGCATAATAAATACACAACCAGTAACAAAATGCAGCAGCAAAATCGGGACACACACGGCAGCAGGCCTCTCTTCATCCCCGTTTAGCACAAGTGAAAAACACATAAATGAGTGGTGCTGTCATGGACTGTGTGCAGGCAGGAACGGAGGACCCAATGTGCAGACTCCAGGATGCAAAAATGTAAACTCAAAAAACAGCTTTGTTGCTGAACAAGGACAAAACTAACTAAACTGAAGATACAAAATAACTAGGCAGGTTAACAGACAAAACACACAGTATGGTCCGAGGGAGATCATGACACAGACCAAGGAAAACACAGGGCTTAAATACACAGAGGGACAGGACTCAGGGAATGGGAGACAGAGGGGAAACACAGCTGGGACAAATCACACCTAACAAGACAAGGGAAGCAAAACCAGACACACTGCACACAGGACAGGGACTATCAAAATTAAACAGGAAATACAACAGGCACGCACAGACACTAGCTTAACACTGAGACATCAGACATGGCAACAGGGAGGGAACACAGAGACGTGGGACCAGGGCAGGCACAGAGACACAGAACAGAAGGAGCTTCTGTTTTGGTCTCATCTGATATAAAACAGAAAATATAAAACAGAAACCAAACCCTACGAACAAGAAAATCTTAACAAGAATTAACCTGAAACATAAGATAATAATAATCAAAACCACTGAGTCCAGAGACTCAGGACCATGACAGGTGTAATGGATAAAAGGCAGGTTCGATTACTATTTTCCTCGTTCAAAGTAATCAGAAGCACTTTGGGGACCTTTAGCCCTAAGAACTAATACTTAGTAAAGCAAAATACACCAAATTTAAACTTATACTTTAGAACAGGGAGAGGCGCTACAGATGACATGCCTTAGTGTGGAGTCCATGCAACTCTGGCTGGGAACTCCCACACATGCAACATGTTTACTAGCGGTGTCCCACTGATTAATGCCCCACTATAACAGTGACATGTGGAACCTTAGTATTACAAAAATTCAATTTAAATAATAAAAAACAAAATATATACAATGCAGCTTTGAGAAAGTTCACTGTGACTCACTCAGTACATTATATCTCAGCTGCACACACAGTGTGGGACAAAACATGTTCCGTATCACTTACACGCCAAAATGGCCTGCGCTCGGCACGTCACAGTAAAATCCGGTTTATGGCTGTTTTTTTAAAGTATTAATGTGTTTGTTCAAACATGCAAGACAACAGTAGAAAGACAAAATCTTCATATTTCCTTTCATTTATAGGCAGCATGTATATGAAATAATTACTTTCTGGTCTCTAAAGTGAAGTTCCTCAAAACTGCATTCTTTACAACGACCAGCAGGTGGTCATCAGACTCAAGCTCAGTGCTCAACTGACCTCTGACCTCAGTGAACACTTTCCTAATGAGTTTATGGTCGCAGTCACAGGTTTCAGATGTTACTGAATTAAAGATGGTGACGGTCCCATTAGAGTCACAAAGGATCAGAACCCAGAGCGATGGTGACGTGTGACCATCAGCGTAGGCTTGTGGTGGGCGGACAGCTGCCATGCTCTTTATGACTGCTAAGCCTTTACAGCTGTGTTGTGCTTTGAGGTGAAATGCAGAGTCATCAACGTTTCTGATTTCAAGTCTTTTAGCTCACTTCCAAAGAAGACCTGATTTCCTTGATTTTGTCTCTACAGTCTGACTGGCTGCGGTGGGGTTTTTTATACGTGCACTTGGAGCTCTCATCACCAAATCAGTCCAATCAGAAGAAAGCTGTCTTAAATTGAGAGTGGACATAAAGGGGGAGGAGCTACAGCTGCTTATTTCAGGCTGAGGGCTGAGGATGGACTGAGGAGTTGTACCAAGGCTCAGCATGAGATAAAGGATTGTTTTGAGCTGTAAATCATGCCAAGCTGCTCTAATAGGAGCATGAGGATAAAACTATGGAGCTGGAAATGAGCAGAGCAGGTTTCCTTTAAATCGGATCAGCCATCACCTCCAAAGATCCGACGTGTTTAAATGTGTTGGAGTAAAGAGTGCTTTCAAATAAAAATACCGAAGCAAGGAAAACAGATTTCACATTTCTTTTTCCTCTCTTGGCCTGCAGAAGCACGGGCCTTCTTTTAGTCAATCTGCAACCACAGAAGCACTTTGTGAACTCCATGTGTTGCACATTTGACTAAAAACACTTGTCAGCTCTTTTCCGCAGCCGTCAGATTGCTTCCTAATAATATGGTTTATGGGGCCAGTTTCTGCGGGCCCGCGTTGGATGTTTCCATTTTAAACTTATCATTAGAGCCGGCTCTGTCCACATTTACTATCTTGCAGCGAAGCGTGTGTTTAAACGTCAGTGTTTCCAGCAGGACCGCGTGACTCGGGGATGCACTTCGGCACTGGGAAAGCGGGCGGGGGGAGGGGAGGCGCAGGCAGAGAG
>VVHJ01063864.1:0-12967 GCA_015107715.1 Tylochromis polylepis
TTTGGAGTCATTAAAGGAGCAAGTACGCTCACCTTCCTGGCTCTTGAAAAGGAGTTTGGCTGGCTGTTTATCTATGTTCACACTCAGGGAGTTTAACACATAGAGAGAACAGTACAGATATGAATATTACTTTTGTTTTTATCGCACAAAAGGAGACTACTGATGTAAAGCTTGTAGCATTATAGCCTCCATTTCTACCTGTTCCAAGGCTTTTATAGCAGAACTGCAGTGACAGTTGCTTTTAGTCTCTTTGGGCTAGTTTTCAATGGCTTTGTGATCAAACTTAGACACTAAAAGAAAGACTGTATGTTTGCCTTTATTAGGATCCAGATTTGTGCCAGCCAGTTGTATGGGACTGTAGCCTAAGGTTTACATGGTTCATTAACATCGAGATCCTTACTTCGCTGTCTCTGCAGAGAACATCCGAAGCTTTCTGAATGACCTTTGGATCCCTGGTCACCTTCCTAACCACCTTTATACATAATGACAAAATGATAACAGTGCCCTAGTGTCTGTCAGTGAAGGAATACCAAATTATGTTTGCATAAAAAGAATAATTCTGGCTACCTGCCCACCTAGAACTCCCTCATGTGACCTAACATATGGCATCAGGATGAATGGACAACATTCTTCACAACTCCAAATGAACACAGTTAATATAGCATCACCTCAAGCATCATTTCTGGCAAAACTTCTCCAAGCATTGATTCTGCTAAGGCATCGATAGAAAAGCTCACAGGTTTCTTTTATATTAGTATTAACTTCTTGTACAGACGAAGCCAACTGAGGGGAGTAGTTGCCTCTGGGGATCGATGAAGTTTCATATTATCATTGTAATGTAATACAAGAAATATGACTCATTGTGAGCCCTGAGGATGAAGTCTTGCCTTACTCTTTTTATAATTCTTGACTGTGGGCCAGTGGATTATAATCCTCCTCTCAAGGGACAAAAATTTTCACAGTTATTATTCTTGCGACTCGAAATGGATTTGTGGGATGTGTGCTGATCCAAGTGCAACTGTGTGGGGTGTGGAAATGGCTTAAGTGTTCTGAAGGAGGCAAATAAGGAGAAGGAAAACACTTCTAAACAAAAAGAGCATTTCTTATCCGAGGTGGCAGCCACAAAGATAACAAGGCATACAGCACATACTCCAGGCACTGTAACAGTTAATGTGATTACACAATACAGAACACCCACCACAGTTCGTGAAATGAAGATATGGAACCCAAATTCTTCTAAACTGTTTCCTTGAGGAATGGAGCAGTCAGGTCAGATATTCAATAGGAAAGTACTCCATAAGAATTACGTGCCAGATTGTTTTGGTGGGGGTTTGTCATTTATCCAAGACAGAAAAATGTTTTTCCTTGCAGCATGTACAGAGATATCATAAAGTCTATTAAAGCTGTCATCAGCAATATTATCCCAACTCGGATGTCCCAACAGCACAGATACAGTGTCCATTTTCAAAGACACCTGAAGTATTTTTTTCATATCCTGCAAAATATCTATCCAATAGGATTGGATTTTTTGACATGACCAAACACAGTGTATGTAGGTTTCTACTGAAGTCTTACTTTCAGCAGGAAGGTTGATAATTCATCTGGTGCCTTTTATTGGGAGAGATTGATCAACTGGCCATGAGTCCCATTCACAGAGAGTTGGGGAATGGCTGCAATCACAGCATTGTAAGATGGTGAAAGATGTACCCTTAGCCCCCCTCCTCGATTCAGAGATGGTCTTTCCCCTTTCATGTAAATGGCCTCCTCAACTCTCTGCTCAAACCAGCGTTCCTCCCTGTCCAGGATGTGTACATCCTCATCATTGAAAGAGTGTCCACTATGAGTATGAGTAAATAGTTCTGGCCTGACGAGTTAGCTCGTCTGTGTTGTGCCATCCTCTTAGTGTATAAATGTATTCCCATGTATAAATCATGGGAATCCTCCTGGAACTTAACAGCGTACGCCATATTACTCTGTTTGTGCCGGGGGACCTGATCCTTGGGGTGGACCAGTTTTTGGCACAGTGTGTTTTGGGATTTGAAAGCCGCAAGACGCTGTGTTTTACACTAGAATGTTTGTCACATTCAACATATCAGATTGATTCAACACATTGTAAAAATGTGATATGGCTTTTTTGTTGGGCCAAGAAGAAGCAATTGCTCTGCTTCTGCTATTGTGCCTTTAGTGTTAAAAGCAGGTTTTTTTTTTAAGTAATGAAGTCCCTAACCTTAAGGTATCTGAAGTTTTTCTATTTTTTTTTTAACATTACTTCCTGTAAAATTGCTGTAGATAGTTGTTTTAGGCTTGCCACTTCTTTTGTCCTCCACTTTTTTACTTTCCTCAATTTTTTCAAGGACACACCATGCCGAGATATGCCAAGCTTTCAGCTAATAACTCTTTGGGAATCACCTTGTTGGTGCAAAAATATTCTTTTATTGCTGTCAAATTGTGTTTTCTTTAGTATTTTTCATAGATGCAACTAACAAAATGGGAAAAAATGATGTGCTTTTGCAACCGGCTGCTAGTAACAAAGTGCCTAAAGATAAAATTTAAAATTGGTTCTTTGCTAAGTTGTCTGTTTTATGTAGATCCCTCGAGTTAGGTCTCTTTTTTATGTTTGAATGATTTATAGCTCAGTGTTAAGTGGCTTAGAAATTTAAAAAACATTCCTCTGAAAATGGTCAAGTACAAGGACATATATATAATTCTAATCTGATGCAGACTGTATAGACTGTGGAAAGGATCTCTTGACTGTACACATGCTGTCATACTTAATTTCTTTTTGTAGCATTAATATGCTGATCATTTCATTCTGTCATGCACAAAGTGCATGCTAGTCTGATACGAATTCCCTTGCAGCTTATCTTCCATAGTTATAGACTGCCATGAAAGTAGCGTTTTGCTGAAAGGAGTTTAGTTTTAATCTAAGCAGACCCACTTTTTGAAAAATCACAGATGGTTAAGGCAGAGAGGCACAATAAATCTAGGTTAATACATCATAAATCTATGGTAATACAAGACAGATAAAGTGAATGAAGATAAAGAGAAAGAAGAAATCATTTCACAGAAAGCGAGAAGTATGAGGGAGGGGCAAGAGTTAAAGACAAAACTTTCTCCTCCAAAAAAGAACGGGAAAGAGGAAAAGGGAGGTGGTAAGGAGGAGAAAGTAATTAGGTAGTTGGAGAAAGAAGAGAAGAAATGAAGTAAAAAGTCCTATCATCTTTCTGTTATGCTTTGACAGAGCAAGGCAGAAGGGTATGATTAAAAGAAAAGTGAAAATGAACACTGGGAAGGACCACACATGCTTGTAATATATATAAATATCTGCACGCATACACACACACAGAGTGGAGAAAGGTTCAAAGAAAGATAGTTATGAGTCATTTAGACATATTTGCACATAGGACACACAAAAGTGTATGATGATTCATAAGCAAATATAAAAATAAAAAAGCAACAACACAACCTGCAAAAACGGAGACATATAAACAGAATTACAAACACACACAGTTCTGTGTTCTTTTAGGCCTAAAAGCAAGAACTGTCTTCTGTCCCCTATAAAAGCATCTTATCTCTTGTACAAACTGGACAGACAGCAAAAGAAAACAAAAATCTGGAGGGGAAAAGACCGAGCTGTAGCACTGTGGTTTGTGAACAGTGAGAAAGATATGAAAAGGACAGGGGAGTGAGAGATGGTAAGAAAAAGAGAGAGAGGATTAGGAGCGATATAATGGGCTATAATCCTTTTCTATTGAGAGATGGATCCCAGAATCGCTGACAGGGTGTCAGTTTGAAAGAGCTATTTGCCCAAGATATGAGACTGCTTTTAGACTGCTTCTACCTTTAGCTCCGAGGTCTTATGAATAAAACCCCCAACAACCCCAAAACACAAAAGCACAAAGAAACCAGTCTCTCTAACTTAATGCTTTTTAAATGAATCGTTTTAATTTAGTAATAATTTTCATTACTATAATCAAACACATACATTAGTAATAGTCATATTAGTGTTTTTAAGAAGGAATTACAGGAAATTCAAACATTGAAACAAAGTCTAATTTATTTTGCTTATGATCAGTAAGCCTTCCACACTATAGATGTAAAATTACATGTATTTATGTGATGATTTGACAAGGTGAAGAAAATCCCCAGCCATGTAACAGGCTTTTTATCGCTACAACTCTAGACTTCCTGTACAAACAGGGAGATGGAAACCCCCCACCCCCACAAAAAACGAAAAAGGGCTCACCTGAGACTTGTCTATCTTTCATAGAAAATAATTAATCTTTTATTTATGTATTTTTTAAATTGTAAGTTAGGGCCACATTGCAGTACTGTTTAGATTTTTTAGAAATGTCTTTTGATCACTACTCAATAAATGTACGCAATTTAGTTTAACTCATGAATAATAACTCTTTTGTAATTTCTAAGCTGATATCTGACTTCCTGATTATTAAAATAGTGTCAGTGTGACTGTCAGTGATGTTAACTTATGTCATCTACATATTACAATAAGAAGCCGTAACAAAACATCAGAGAGATAATGTGTCTCTAACTTTCATGTTACTTTTATTCCACGTTTTTTCCCTGATATTTTGAGAAGAAAAAAATTGTAGGCCTAAGTACAGTACTCCATCAAAATTAGCGTCTCAACCTTCTGAGATCTAAGCCATCATAGGTGGTACAGTAACGCTAACTCTAATCCTACCCTGGAAAAATCTGGTGTGAAATGGTCTCCTTATATTTTAGAGAAAGGCAAAAAAAAAAAAAAAAATTATATATATATATATGTGTATGTATATATGTATATATATATATTTTATATGTGTCAGTCATAATGATTTTTTTTCTCTGATTCCCGATTGTCAAGACTTGGGAGAACAAAAACAAAAATGACATATTCTGATTGCCTTGGGTTAGAAATAAGGTTAGGGTTACCACCTAACATGACAAAACCAGGGCTAATGATAAAAAAATATTAGTGACCATTTTCTTAATGATTTTCTGCTCCTCAGTGGAGAGTTGGTAATGGTCGTACTAATAGTCTCTTTGAGAATGACATGAAAATGATTTATTGAGGAGAATTTGTCTCTTATATCACTGCGGAGCAGACAGACATGAAAACTGTGTGGGTATACAGTCGTTTGTTCCAGCAGACTGCTTCTACAAAGATTTGTGAAAGAATGGGTCCTTCTCAGGGGCTCAGTTAATTCCAGGATGGTATTGTGATAGGATGCCACCTGTGCAACAAGTCCAGCTGTAAAATTTCCTTGTTATTAATATTCCACAGTCAATTAGTGGTATTTTAACAAAGTGCCACGAGGTGGTAGGCCACATAAAATCACAGAGCGGGGTTAGCAGATGCTGAGGTGCATAGTGTGCAGAGGTCACCAACTTTTTGCAGAGTCAATTACAACAGATCTCCAAACTTCCCATGCCCTTTAGATTAGCTCAAGAACAGTGCATAGAGAGCTTCGTGGAATGTGTTTCCATGGCCAAGCAGCTGCATCCAAGCCTTACATCACCAAGGTCATTGCAAAGTGTCTGATCCAGTGATGTAAAGCCACTGGACTCTAGAGCAGTGGAGACGTGTTCTTTTAAGTGATGAATCACGCTTCTCCATCTGGCAATCGGATAGACGATTCTGGTTTGGCGGTTGCTTTTGTGGAGGGGGGATTATGGTGTTGGGTTTCTTGTTTGGAGTTGGACTCAGCCCCTTCATTCCAGTGAAAAGAATTCTTAATGTTTTCAGCATATCAAGACATTTTGGACAATTTCATGCTCCCAGCTTTGTGGGAACAGTTTGGGGGCTCGTTCCTATTCCAACATGACTGCGTACCAAATGCATAAAGCAAGGTCCATAAAGACATGGATGAACGAATCTGGTGTGGAAAAACTCGACTGGCCTTTACAGAGTCCTGACCTCAACTTTACAGAACACCTTTCGGATGAATTAGAGCGGAGACTGTAATCCAGGACTTCTGGAAGAACAGTCAAAAATACAAAATAAGTATCACCTGTATATCTTCAGTTATTGGACATCCAGACTAGTCATTTGTAGTCCAAAGAATAAAAGAAAGTTTATTTTATATTTTTCACCTCTTGTATGACCATCTCACAGCCGCCAAAGGCTAAAAAGCGGTATAATGTTATGGGATCAAGGCACTGTGAGAAGGGGATGTAGCTCAGTGGTAGAGCGCATGCTTTGCATAGATGCAGTCCTGGGTTCAATTCCCAGCATCTCCAACTTTATAATGCTGTAATTAGCCTTGGATTGACATTACAGTGATGAACACTATGTTAAGCCTGCTTTGCAGTGACATAGGTTATGAACACCCTATACTGATTGGCACTGCCATAATAACATGCTGGTGTTCTATCAGTGTGGATGAATATCATCTTCTCCATTTCATAAATCTGGAAATTCTGCATTTTATTAAAAAGAACTGTTGTTAAAAATGTATGGTACTGACTGCCGTAACCCTTGGGTCTCACAAATTATTGTCAGTTTATCAAATCTCAGCCTCAGCTCATACTACAAAAAGAATCAACTTATATTTGGTAGTTATGATTATGATTCATGTTGTATTACTTTAAAACCAGTGAATACGAAAATTATATTTTGACAATCAAAAGCATTATAGAATTGGAGATTGAACCCAGGGCCTCACACATGCAAAGCCTGCACTCTACCACTAAGCTACATCCTCTTTGCTTTGTTTACGTTATGGGAGCTTTTATGTCCAAGACACTTTTGTCTTCTAATGTCCTTAGTTTGATTTTTAATTTTTTTTTTAAAGTGAATCCGCAACAAAAAATAATAATAAAGAATCACATTTGAATCTTATTGTTATCACTGTTATATCTAGGGATGGGAATTGATAAGAATTTAGCGATTCCGATTCCATTATCGATATTACTCATCGATTTCATTCCTTATCGATTCTCTTATCGATTGTCATTGGGTTCTCATTGGCTCCATTTTGAGAGTCACCACCTTTGCTAAGCAGCAATAAAGAAATTATATTCATGCACATTAATTGCATGCTGTGGGTCAAGTGTTTTTTGAGGTATTTCCCCTCTTTGTTGTGATCAGTGTTGGAGTCTTCACCCAATAGTCTTATTACACATATTACACAGAACACTTTTCTTCAAAGTAATGCAGTATGTTTCTTAATTACTCCCAGGAAAAAGTAATTTGTTATACTACTCATTACATTACTTTCATGCTACTCTATAAAATAGCTGAAACACAGTCTCATAATCACCATTTAACAATATAAACCTGAGGCTACAACCCCACACACCAACACAAATCCCTAATGAGGACACATCTAAGATCTTTCTCCTAGTAGAATACAAAGCTGACCGCAAAAAAACGCAAAGATGAAAAACAAGCACAAAAAAGCGATCGCCACAGTGATTCTGCTTTAGAAACATGAACAGGTAGAAAGAGAGGCTGCAGACTTACTGCTCAACTGCTTGTTATCTGTTGAAGTTCCGGGTCTGGCTGCTGGGGTCGGCTTTCACTCAGCTTTTACTCGGGGATCTTGGCTAGCTGAGCATTAGCATGCTGTCTTGGCAGATGCTTGCAAAGAACCAAAGTTGTATAGAATAGAATAGCCCTTTATTGTCATTGTACATGTACAATGAAATTATGGGTGCTCCACACCAACTGTGCAGGATTGAAAAAATATAAATGGTAAAGACATGAGGAATAAAGGGAAAAACAGAAGAAATATATATACAGTCTAAAGGAATATATACAAAACAAGAGAAAAGCACACAATGGAGAGCAAAGTGCTTGGAAGTAGTGCATAGTGACTTGGTTTGAGTCCGCGTGTGAGTGGCCTGAGTGATGAGGGTTACTCAGGCCATGGCTCAGATTGGTGAGGTGGGTGGACAGGGGTGGGGTGTGGGTATAGTGTTTGTTAACAGTCTGAATGGCCTAGGGGAAGAAGCTGTTAGTGAGTCTGGAGGTGTAGGACCTGACTGACCTGAGGGCAGCAGGTCAAACAGGTGGTGGGTGGGGTGCAAGGGGTCACCTGTGATGGCCCTGGTTTTTCTGAGACAGGAGGATCTGGCAATGACCTTCAGGTGTGGCAGAGGGCAGCCAATGATTTTTTGGGTGGTGTTAATTACCCTCTGCACAGCCTTCCTGTTCTCAGTTGTGGCCCCTGCATACCAAACAACCAGGTAGTAGGAGAGCACGCTCTCGACTGAGGAGCGGTAGAAGGCCAGCAGCAGCATCTGGTCCAAGTTGTTCTTCCTCAGGACACGGAGGAAGTGGAGCTGCTGCTGGGCCTTCTTTACCAGGGCCTTGTTATATCTATATATATATATATATATATATATATGTGTGTATCTGTAATACTTGCTATACATAAAATAATGAATTTCTGAACATAACAAAAACAACAAAAAACAATAAAGGCAAAATGAAAACAAATAAGGGTTAACATTCTGAAGCATCTGAACAGTTATAATCAGGAATAAAGGTTGTAAAATTTCAGAAAATAATATTAATTTATACAATTTTGACATTTTTTCCCTCACTGACAAGGGTTATGGGCTCTCTGCTGAACCTGGGTGCAGGCCTGAGGACTCTGTGTGAGAAAATAGGTTTTCCTCCAAGCTACAATGGAGAAGCAATAAAGAGGCTTATTGATGTGAGAGTAATGTATGGAGGGATGGAGGATAGATCAATGACAGGATAATACACAACCTCCACAATCCATAACAAACACACTGTGAATGGTGTTTGAGTTGAATAAAGGCTGTCACTTTAAAGCTGGATTTTGGGACTAAATGTGGGTGAAATGGTTGTTTTGTCACTTTGAGAAGCATTTGAAAATTCTATATTTGAATAAGATAAATGCCCTGACAAAGCTCAGAAGTGATGTGCAAAAGACTAGAACTGTTTGAATGCGTATTTTGTCAAAATATGACAATAAGGAAACACATTTTGCCAGCCATTTGAAAGGGATTTTCAGAGAAGCTCAAGAAGCCTGCGTCATATGGATTTTCATAATACCGAACTCTATTATCAGGCAAACTGTAAATGAGAAAAGATGTTAAAATCTCACACATACACAAGCACAGTTTGGCATACCATTTTATATGACTAGTGTAAAAGCAACAAAAAAGTTGTGTGCAGTCACATAAACACAATATTTGTGTGAATGCATTACCTTTATAAAGGGCATTTATCAGCCACAGTTCTTAGCTGAGAAATAAAGGTGGAGGTTAAGACTTAAAAAGTTCAATAAACAGGCTACAAAAATAAAATACTGCTTTTATGGTTAAAACACAGCTATTCCCTGGTATGTGCTAATTTACAACTGTAGCCTCCAATAAAAAGTGTAGCGTGAAGGAGGAGTGCTTGTGTCAGTGGTTGTCTGGTATCTTTCAAAACAATTTCCAGCTCCACACTTCACCTTCTTCTCTGAAAGCACAGTGCCTCTCAGTGCTGCCAACTTGGTGGTAACTAGCATAGTGAACACAGACAAGTGGCCCCAAAAAAATTTAGGCCAGTTACTGCACAAGTGAGTATCGTGGAAAACTGAAAAATAGCTTGTTAAATGTGTTTGCAACTTTCCTGTAATACTAAAAAGTGAAGCTCAGGACAAAGAGACAGCTCTGTCCAGTTGGGGATGTAGCTCAGTAGTAGTGCATATGTTTTGCATGTATAAGGTCCTGGGTTCAGTCTCCGGCATCACTAACCTTGTTTTTTTTTTTTTTAAGGTGAGCCAAAGAGCTTTGTATTGATAAAACAAATGAACATATAGCTGTTCAGTTAATCTTTAATAAATCACATGGCAGCAGCTTGGTGCAAGTAGACACGCTCAAGACAGCCTGCTGAAGTTCAAACTGAGTATCAGAATGGGGAAGAAAAAGTTTATTTTTAATATGGTATGGTTGTTAGTGCCAGAGGGGCTCATCTGAATATTTCAGAAACTGCTGCTCTATCCACCATTTCACAAAACTCATTCTGAAACTGGTTTCTACAGTGAATTCACTGTACTCAAATGGCCTCCATAGTCAGCAGATCTCAATCCAATAGAGCATATTTGGGATGTGGTGGAGCAAGAGATTTGTATCATGATTGCAGCTGCCAAATCTGCAGCAACTGTGTGATGCTATCATGTCAACATGAGCCAAAATCTTTGAGGCATGTTTCCAGAACCTTGTTGAATCTGTGAAGAATTAAAACAAACAAAAAAAAGGAGAACCACCTGGTACTGGCAAATTCTAAGTAATGAAATGGCTGTTAAGTGTATGGTGTATACAGAGGCATTAACAGTGACCCATCCAGTCTGTTGAACATGGCATTTTAAGGTCCAAAAACCAGCACTGCGTTGTAATTCAGATGTTTTTGGCGATAGCTGAATGGCTCTACCTTGCAAAGGAGCAAAATGTTGCTGGTTTTTATGAACACAACTTCTGAAACATAGTCAAATTTAGATATGATGTCATTCCCAGGTGCAACATCAAACTTTGGAGGAAAAAGGAATGCAACATACATGTTCCCCTATTAAACATACTATCGTGCTGACAGAGGCACATCTGTCAAGCTCTAGGAAGAGCACACTCTCCAAGCATCTTTGGTTTGCGGTTAAAAAGGCAAGAAACTACTCATTGAGTTAACACCTCAGTAAAAATATCACAAATGATAATGTCACTAACTCACTAGGGTAGGTTGGAAAAAGAGACATATAGATAGCAAGCAAAACAGTGAAATTCACCCTGCTGTCCACTAATATTTAAAGCTTTCAGCATCTTTGAAGTTAAATTATTGCACAATTAGTTGAATCAGTCTCCAGCATCTCAAGCTTGAATTTATTGTCTTCTTTTTGATCTGTTTTTGTAGATGAGGGAAGGAAACACTACTCAGCAAAGACATGTGGCACAAGGGGGCAGCAGTGACAGTGTGTGCTTGTTGTATGGGGGATGGGGAACAATCTCCAGCATCTCCATTTCCTTTAATCACGTATTTAAAAACAGGCTTTAATCACCTCACCAACGCTGAACTAAAAACACTTAAAAAACAAAAGCATAATTAATCACTGCGCATGCATAATGGCAGCCCTTCATCAGGGTGCTGTCACATAATCAGAGGCTGACAGAAGCTTATGTATGTGGCTATAATTGCAATATTAAGAAATGCATGTCTATGTAAAAATATCAGTACGTGTTCACTCTCTGAATGTAGTGTCTTGCTGAGCACAGTTAGCAAAAAGGTCTCTCCAGTGAGAATCTTAAAAAGTAAAAAGGCTCCGCTGGGATTCCCTGAGGAACAGCAGACTAACAACAGCAGGAGATGAGCTGTTCAGAATCATTATGTGAGACTATAAAATACCAAACGATGACATTTTCAGTGGGGGAAAGGTGTCACATTCCATTACAGGGAGTTTTAAAGTGTATTTAGTTTAACAAGCCAATAGTTGCAAGCTATTGCACAGAGATACTTCAGATAGGAGAAGAAACTCAGTAGAAGTACAAACTGTTTGTCAGGTAAGTATTTTTTTTTTTTTAAAGAAAACTATACCAGTGGAAATGTCCATTTTTGAGTCAAGCCATTCATATGCCAGATAACACCATGATTCACCGAGAGGTATCATTTATTTATTTATTTATTTTATCTGGGCTACATTCTTTTACTCACAGTGTCTTTATGCTTCAGAAGACAGACTCAGCACAGCTCTGAAATGCTGTAAAGAAGTCATACTGTGTCTCACAATAAATCACCATTACATAACAGACCCATAACACTGTTACAGTTTCGTAAAGCCAAATATCAGCAAAACAGCAGCAAACTCCTTTTCCTATAAAGCTAAGACTGCTGCAGTCAGTTGATTTGTGTTATTCGGCATAGCTTTTTAGTTTCATATATATGTATATTTTATGTAACGATGCATACAGACATAGGCAAATGACTGGTTGAGACATAACTTAAAGTGTACCAGAATCAAAGATATGTTAAGTTATGTCAACAAGCCGCCCCAATCAAGATTTTATGTACCCCATAGAGAAACAGCAACAAAAACACCGACTGAGATATAAGTAAGATACAGCACAACACATTAAGTTTTGAACCCTGTTATTTGTTCTAGTCCAATTGCATTTGCATTTAGGTTATTTGCACAGGGCCACACAAAATTGCACCTGGCACTGAATGCAGCAGAAGAGAGACAGAGGGAACATTTGGCTAATATCATATTCAGCTTTGGTGTAAAGCCGACTGACAAAACAATCAGATTTTTTTATTTGACTTTTTATTAATCTATGTACATAATCACCCTATGATTTTGCTGAGTTAAGTTAGAGTCATTTATAAAGCTGTGCTCTGAAGACCCTCTTAGTGCTGGATTCCCTAGACCACACAGGTGTAACAGGCTATTACCTTTACTACTGCTATGAAGTAAATATATTCTTTAAATCTGAAACTGGAGGCTTATAATGTTTCATTTAATCTTTCAGGGACTAAGTTAAATCCAACATAGTCTCAAGGTAGTTGAGAAATGGAAAATTGATTTATTTCTTTTTAAAGGAAAAAAAAAAGAAATTTGAATCTTTCCAGTCTAGATCAACTGTTGGTAACCTGGCAGCCTATGGCCAAACCCATGGCCACACTCTAAAGGCAGTAACTCTTGTATTTTCATTTCTTCATTTGAATACAGTGACACACTTTAGTTTCCAATAACTTTATTGATTGGTTTGGATACATTTGTTCTATTTGTAAGCACGCACATTTAGTTTACTTACGTATTCATACCACTTCATTACTTTGATTTTTGACTAACCTTTGTTTTTTATTTCTTACCTGCCATCATCCCTGGGAGTTGCTGGACAAAAGATGGTAGCCAGGGTTTGAAACCACTAAATGCAAAGAGGGATAATTGGACCACACCACCACTTCCTGCTGAAGGGGAGAATGTGTGTTTTCTTTAATTTAAAAACAAAGTATTTG
>VVHJ01063866.1:0-11066 GCA_015107715.1 Tylochromis polylepis
GGTTAGGGACAAATGCAATGGCATGGCAGGATGCTGTAAACGGACCAAACTTCAGTCAGGAGAACAACTGAGATAATCCATCCACAATACGAGGTTAGTCATTAATATACTGCTGCATGGGCTGGGCTGTAGTTACAGCGTAAGGTTTGAAACACTGAGCTTTAAAATGAACAGCGGGAATAAAAACCGAGAGAGGCCGACAGTGATCACTGACTGTTTTTAGGGGCTTGTTCAGATTAAATAGAACAAGATACAAAGCATTAAAACATGTTAGAAACACAACAGCCTTAATAAACGCAGAGTAGTTTGGACCCGGAAGCAGGGTTCATACGTCATCTCTTAAAGACCGGATATCCCACCTGCTGTGAATGTTTTAATGCAGTACAGTTGTTGTTATTATCACCTGTCACATCCTGTTTATGACAGTTAAAATAAATAACATTCATATAAGAAATAAAATTGTCTCGTGTAAACGGTATATGGTGTTAAATAGGCCTATACTACTGTACTTTACTGTGGGTCATAAGGGTGGTACTCACTGTGAAAAGTTTGAGCACCACTGCCTTAAGTGACAAAGTCGTACAGCCCGTACTTTCTCCAATTAAGAAATGATGCAAAAGTTAAAGTTATCATATTTTAAACATTTATATAAAGTAAAAGCATATTATTTTTGCTGTTGTGTATCAAAGTCAGGGTCCGTTTTATTTGTTGATGTGTTTGTCTCTTTCTTTTAAACTGACAGATTTGGTTTCACGTATCATAAACACTCCCAAAACTACAGATCTGGAGGTTTTTAGTACACAGTTGCAGCCTAAAAACGCACTTAAAATATAACTCTTGCATTGGTCCTGTACTAAATACTGCAGTTTCATCCACAGTTATTAAAAAAATGCACTTGGGTTCACTTGGTGGTTTAGCATCCTGGTACGGCAATGGAGCTTACCAAAATCAACAGTGTAATAATTCCTCTCTAAACCTGGCTCTTACCCAGGGGTCCACCCCTCACTTCATGGCCTTGTCAGGCTTCCATAATCCCCTCTCATTAGGCTGGTCCACAGAGGTTAACTGCAAGGCAGGCGCACCCGTAATAAGACATAACCCTCCTGCTGAAAACATTTTCATCCAAAAAGAACAGATCTATCAAGGCTGATAATCTGAACAAATGAGTCTGAAAGATGGCCAATGAGAGATTTTATGCTGCACTTACATTTAATGTTTCATCATATTGTCACAAGGGCAGACTAGTCTGTCCCTCTGCCTAGGCCAAAAGAAACACTACGAGGCTGTGTATCCCTATGTGCCCCTGTGGGGATCCCAAAGTGTTTTAATAATGGTGCTGTTCTCTCCTGCCCTGCCAGGTCAGTTTTTGTTGGAAGAGTCACGGCTGCTTGAAGCAGCAGAGATGGCAAAGACAGCTGCACGCCTTGACAGCGGGGAATTTGATGTGGTCTTCAATGCAGCCCACATGCTCAGGTATGTATTTGATTGGAGTGGTTTTTTTGTCTTTCTTCAGGTTTGATGATTTCCTTAGTACAAGAGCATGCATAATGACACTGCACGTATTTTATTCTGCCTAGATGAGATGGGTGGGCCACAGTTTTCTGTGGCTGAGTAGAAAGAAAGCTGTGTATGAGAGAGGGAGGTCTACTGTCTGCACGTTTTATCCAGGGGCTTACACCATTCCTCAGCCTCTGTGATTTACTTGGCTGTACTTTGTAATCCTCTTCTCTTGCTGCAGTGCCAGCCCTAGAACTCCTGGTTTATCTTAGTGCATAGTGTAGCTATATATCTCAGAATGCTGTCTCTCAAATTACATATACCACTCTGTCTTAGTCTTCCACCACTGGCCTGTGCTCATATTTGAAAGCACGATTACAAATTAGTGCAAAGTTCAGCTGTTGAGGCTAAGCAGGAAAGCCCACAAACTGTTGTTTGTGAATGAGAGCCATGTGTGGGATTGTACAAATACAGCCATGTGCCAACTTACTGAATGCTCCCCCCCCCCTTTCACTGAATAAACCTCCGACTTTATATCACCCAGTGTAGCGATTTCCTTGTTTAATTAGTCATCACGGGCAACGCTCTGCATATTTGTCAAAACTACAACTGCCAGCTGTAAAGAAAGAGATAACTCTAAGACAAGTGCTTCTCTTGACTCGCCAGAGATCCGTAAAGTTACTGTGCTTAAGGGTACATTAGCGCACTCCCACTCAGCTTTGTGCAGCATACCTCTTCTGATCGTGTAGTATCTTCACCACCAACAGTTTTGGGCATAGAGAGCCTCTTCCAGAGTCCAGACTCCTGGCAGCTAAGAGAGCATCAAGCAGTGCTTGGGTTGAACTCATCTCCGCCTGCTTGGCATGGGGTCTCACTCCCTCCACAGCTCATGTTCTTTATGTGTTTGTCTTGGACGTAGATGTGGAAAGCCCATCGGTTGGTGGGGACACAAGTGAATCTGCACAGGAGAGGGGAAGAGATTAAAAGGGGGAGCAGTAGCTCTCAAATTTGCAAATGGCGTTTATTACCCCTTTGGGCTTTTGGTTTTGACTATTTTGCTTTCAAACTAATAATTTTCATCTGCCTCGTTTTAAGAGTTCTTTTCTTTTTTTTTCCACTGTGAATGTAGGACAGGAAAACTTGGGCAATAGTAAGGCCAAGAGGTACATGCTTGTACTTCCCATGAGCATGTCAAATGCCAGCGAAAGTGAAAAATTGCACTGTGAAGTTGTAGAGTAAAGTACAATCTGTAGATTTCCAAAGGCAGCCCTGGGAAAAGCAAACATTATAAAACACACAAGCACTTTATCCACTCACAGTTTACCTCATAGATTCCCAACTAAACCATATGCCTAAGGTAATTTTATCATACACCATATCTGCGAGATTACTTAGTGCTGTATATTGCTATCGTGTCATAATCTTAAGCATGCCACCTTATAAATTTTTGTCTGGGAGACAAAATGTAATTTTTGTGGAATATTTGATGACTGCAAGTAAGTGTTGGAATTGCAGTTTTCTCATTCAGCCCAATGTCCAATGTCATGCTGAAAAGCAGAATTTGTCATTGTTGCGATCTCGGCCTTTTAGGGGCCATCATTAGACGACAAGACACGAAGATCACTCGTTTTTAAATATGGTCAAGAATTTTTTTTATTCCTCGAGGATTTTTTTTTTTTTTTTTTTCAATTTCATTAATGCCTCATTTTCTCATCAGTCTCTCTCGTAGTTCCTGTGCTGGTACAGCCTTCCACTCCAATGGTTGGCCTTCTTTGTCTACAGTGCTCTCGCAGCCTACAGTCAGACAGCTCTAGGAGGTCCTGTTGCTCTGCTGGTTACAGTGTGGCAGCTTTCCAGGTCTCCTCTCTTAATGTGTTTATAAATGTGATAATGATATTATGGAATTAGATTTGTGCATTTTTCTTCTCTGAAGGATCCGCTTTCTAAATATTATGCTGGCAAACAAACATACGGTTGTGGTTTCGATGTGAAAGCCACATTTATAATCTCAGGACAAATTCAGCGACTCATGTTGGTGTTTGGATCCCTGTTGGAATGTAAAATGCTTCTTACTGAAACAAAAAAGGGAGAAACCCTTTTTTGTATAGCTGAATATGTAAGCAAACACAACGCATAACTTATTTAAGATCTAATTACAACACTTTGGCAGTGTCAGTCAGTCGACCCACTGTGGTCGTAGACTTAAATATCTCAACAACTACCATAAAGTTTTGTGCAAACCACTACTGACTGGGGTGATTTTTTTTTTCTGTAGCACCACAATGATCTCCTTATTCGTGGTGTAAGCTGAAGTGAACTGTAATGGACTGACACCGAACGTTCACTAAACGTGGACACCCGTCAGGACGTTAGCTAAAACCAGTACTGTGGCTAACTTTAGCCTCAGAGAGCTACAAGCGCGACTGTTCGCTTGGCATTGTTTTTCTGGACTTCTTGTCTGTCTGTTGCTTTTAAAACACACACAGTTTTTTTTCTCCTATATAAAATAAATGTGTAGAGGGTATAGGTATTTTTTTTCTAACTCCGAATTATAAATCATCTCCTTCATCTGTTAAAATTAAAGGATTAAGATTTCACAAAAGCAAAACCCAGATGCAAACGCAGGTCCAGACTTTTCTCTGGAACTACGCAGACCACGATCTCATAATATAGTACGACAGCTTGAATGAAAGCGTGGTTATAAAAGCCTTGCTTCCTTTGATCATTACGACTTAAGGGGCTCCACAGCCGGCCGCCGTTGACTCCGTCCTTGACTACGTCAGTGTTAAATCGTTTTTAATTGGGCAATTGTTACCATAAGCGCACAGCCTGAAGCTGTGTATCATAAAGGTGATTTCTGATAGGCCAGAAAGTTAATAACAGGAAGTGTTTTGTGACCGAGGAACCACCGGTTTATGTGCAGTTGTACAGTAGGCAGAACAGTGGGTTATGAAGGAAGACGATGTAGCACAGCCGTGTTGTAAGTGCAGTTTTCACGTCCTCGGGAACAGTGCGTTTCTGGTTCCAGGGACTCATGCCGACAAGCCATCTGCCCAAAGATCCTGTTTGTCACAGTTTGGCATATGCAGCATATTTTGGAGCATTCGATCTGTACACTCTGCCGTCCTGTTTTGGTTTGGGGGTTTTTATTGATGGCATGATTACGTTTGTGTTTTAATGGTGTTTGCACAGTTTAGCTATCTCAATATCTATCAAGTGTTGCAATCCACATTTTTCCGGGCTAAATGTAAACAGATCTGTACAGTGAATATTCCAGATGAGCCTTGGTTTCTTGGTATGCAATAAACTAGATGTCCTGACCTCAACGTTCAATTAGAACAGAAAAGTGCTTGCTGTGCACTGCTCAGCACAGATGTTATCGAAAGATGCTATCGAACGAGAAACCCACAGGCGATTGGATTGGCTTTTCTCATCCCTCGTGCTGTTCCTCTGCGTTACTTTCTCACTGACCCTTGAGCACCGGTAAACACAAGGGGTTCAAGGCCTCATCCGAAGCCAGCAGCAATAAAAATGAGTAATGACCGCCTCTGTGTTTTCCTTTTGCAGACAAGCCAGCCTAAATGAGGCAGCCGAGAAGTATTACGGACAAGCAGCGAGCCTGAGACCCAATGTGAGTAAAACCACAACTAGCTAATCTTCCCTGTTACTATTTACTCCGATGGACACTGCGCAATCACAGTCTGGGTGGCTTTCCAGTGTTCTTACTCTCTGATCTGCTTTTGCACAACGGCATGCATTGTCAATGGATCTCGGACAGATGAATGCGAGGTTTTTACTAAGCCCAGAGATTTGCTTGTCCGACATCCATCACCAACTTCAAAGGCGAGGCCAGGGTAAGCAGAATGAAAAGAATAATGATAATAACACTGAGTCAGGGGACTATGACGTCTTGAAAATGAATGGGATCCAGTCTTTGAGAGCTCTGACAGGGAGGGTCAAGGTGTTTAAGTGAGGGTCACAGAAGGAGCAACGTATGTTTGGCATGTGGTCACCCTGTTTATTCCCGTGTCTTGATTAAAAGAAATCAGTTTGCGATTAATGATCAACTATATGTGAACAATGATATACAGACAAAGCAAAGTCTAGTTATAGACCACATAAACCCTGGTAGAATGCAAACAAATAATGACAAATGGAGCAACCAAAACTTGAGTATGACAGAGGAATTAGATGTTTTTTTCCATACGTGACGAAATTCAAAGAGCTTAACTGTTCAGATCCCTGACCGTTCCAACGGGTATTTTTTTGCGATGTCTAAGTAATTGCTCTCAAGTGCCTCCACCCAAAATGCACAGCCATAGTTGATTAGATTTTTATAGGCCGCTTATTGTGTTCCACATCGCCGAACATAGACTGAGGTAGAGTCGTATGCTCGGCGAATACTGATACTGTTCTTTAAATAATAATAAATATTATAATGTTATAGCTGTTAATGAATCCCATTGCTATTGTACATCAAATATTGCAGTTTTTGATATATGTTGGGATGATTTATGAGTACTTTTAGATAAGAAACCAACCCTTGCAAAATCGTGTGCATGTGTTTAAAGCATAATTGGGTTCTGAAAGGTTTCAGGAGTACAAACTCATTATTGATAACACTTGCATCAAAACATTGTTCTTTTTTTGTGATTTAATACATTTGAACAGCAAAACGCACGTCGCCACGGAGTCTCACGTCCAGGTTCTTGTAATTAGTCCATAACACAACTACAGCCAGTTTGGAGTTAGCTTCAGACAGTTTAGAGAGTGTTTTAAACACAGAAAACACCATTTCTGTGTTTCAGTTCTTCTATAAATTAAAGTCTTGAGATGTTTGCGTACTGCATAATTCTTTAATTATTTGATGTCCTCGTCCACACACTGTTTTGCACCTGTTTGGTCCATTTTTTTGGGACACTTTCTGTTATTTGTATTGCTTTACAGCTGAGGCATTATTATAATTTAGCATCTTCATCCATCTTCTTTACCTTTATCCTTTGTTCTTTCCAATGTGATTTGACTTAAGCCATGTACGCTGTCTATCTCCATTTGTCATGTCATGCTTTACTGCGACTTGACTCTTTGCTCTCCAAAGGCCCTGGTGTTTTATATCAGGCACATGCTTTGAGTGAGAGAGGACACTTCCTTCCATTCAAAGGATTTAATCCCTCAGTCCTACAATTCCCTCAATCTAGATAAATTAAATCCTGTTGGATGCTTGCTTAGCGTCATTTGCTCTCTATAACCTATGACATCTGTCCTTTCAAAGTTTCCAGTTTTATATGGATAGTCTTTGCTTAAATGGCTATTTAAAGTCATTACAGCCAGGTCATTCAACACCTGGTTTTACATCGAACATTCACAGCCTCTATAGCATATGTTGCTTTACAGTCTGGGCTAATATGCTCTGCATCTGGACATGCCTCTGCTCCTGCATGCCGATTTCAGCAAGCGTGGGGAGGCAGAGGGGTTACAGAGCAGCAGGAAATGAGAAAAAAATAAAAGCTTTTGACAAGGCAGTGTTCTGAGTGTGTTGCAAGGGCTAGGAAGAATGCAGAAACAGGGGTATAAATCACAAACGGCTTAGATATATGAAGAAGGGGGAGACACAAAGGCTTTTAGTAGTCTTTAGCTTTGAGTCTGCAGGGTAGACTTTAGGAGGGAAACAAAATTCAGGAATTGCTAAGTTCTGCATGGGTGAAAAGAGCAATCTTTGAAGATATGCTGCAGCTGTGCTAAGAAGAAAACCAGCACTCAGTGGATTTTTTGCCCAGGAGTCACTGCACATTGTTTCACACGTTACACCACTCAGCAGTAAGTGTCCTGGGGAGTGGTAAAAAGTGTGAACACGAGCTTTGTTAGCTTTCTGAAAAACATTTACTTCTATTCTAAGCGCCTTGAGGCGACTATTGTTGTGATTTGGCGCTATATAAATAAAATTGAATTGAATTGAATTATTCTCCAGCTTCTGATCCATTCAAACCCTGATTTTGACTGGACAGAGTTTGTTTTTTGAATCCTGTTAAAGGCTTACTGTCCACCTGCTTCTGTGTGAATGATCTTATATTGTGAGCTCACACATGTGTTAGAAAGAGACAGAGGCGTTTTTGGTTTTTTGTTAACACGCTACAATCCTCACAAGCGTCACAAAATGGCATTAGCGCTAATGTTCCAGCATGTAAACCGTGGCTCTATTTATGTGTAGTCCTCTCACTGTCACTTTCACCTGTGTCCATCTGTATAAGAAAAATACTCTGGCTTACAATTTTCTGACTTGTAAAATGCACCCGAGGTTAATTCTATGGTTTAAACATCCAATGATGTGGTCAAAAAAGAGGGTAATTTAGAGTGCAGCCAGCCTCAGAATTACCCCAGCTATTAAATTCAAGAATCCTGGCAGAACAAATTTAGTTTTGCCAGGAGATTAATGTCATGAAATAAACACAATGCTTTAAATTTAAAAAGAAAAAGATCCTCTCCAATGAGCTAGAGGAGAGGTGTTGGTCGTGTCGGTCCTTCCTTTGGGCCAGGCATGTGTTGTATGTTTTACATTTTATGTGTTTACAGCAAAAGATGTTTTTCTCTCAGGGGGACAGTGGTAGAGTTGGACCATACTAGAGTTTTTATAATAACTGGTTGAATTCTGCCAAAGCGAAAAGCACTCTCCTTCCCATTAAAACGGAACTCAGGCGTGGAGCATCACTCATCCCACCCTGGCACTGGAAAAACAGTGAAATGTTTTGTAAGTGAACAGTCCAGCAAACGGCACCGTTCCCATAATTCCTCGTAGTTGGGACTATATGAGACAGAGGCTAACACTCGTAAGAGAGCAGTCGTATTTGGGACCTTCTGTGCTTAAAAATGTGAAGCTTAAACTCCACATTCGCATTAATATAAGTATGTAAACTGTTCGGTTATTCATCCGATTTGGATTTCAGAGCTACTCAGATGTTGACTTCGAGTTTGATCTGTTCAGTTTTCCTCTATTATGATTTCTCCTGTGCAAACATTCTCTCTTTCAAAAAGAGAAATACTTCGGGTTACTTAATGGACCAAAAGAAATTGTTCACCTCTTGCGCAGCATGTCGAAATGTCACAACCATGCACCGTTTTTAAGTAACAGTCGTGTATGTGGTGACCGTTGTAGTAAAAAAGTTACAACCACCGCGGTAAAAAGGATACGGCTGAGTCTTTTTTATTTTTATTTTAACATCCTCGTATCCTAGGAATTACAATTATAGAGGTTACAATAGTCCGAAGCAGTAGCTTCACTACACGATTAGACATCTTTTTCAAATTTCACACTGAAATAGTGATCAGATGTGGCCCTTCCCTAGCCCTGGATAACCCCACGGTTTTGAAATGATTGCACCCGAGACACATTTCCTGTAGTTTGGTCCTCATGACTCACTCGTTGCGCTGCTGCTGATTTTGCCCCTTGGCACTAACAGGAATAAACAGTATATTCATCTCAACCCACTTCAAAGTCGCGGTTGCTCCCTCTGACATGTGTGGCCACAGACAAGACACAGAGACACGCAAAGCAGCGTGGTTACCAAACTCCAAACAGAAACCACTGTGTTTAAGTCTGCTGTGTAGCATCGTGTGATGAAAAAATACTCCGTGCCTGAAGGATAAAATACTTGCTTTATTTGGGCCTCACCTTTGGCATTTTCTCTTGCTTTTGTCATAAGAGCCAAGTTACTTTTACTCCCGGATTAAAAAATAAATAAATAAAACAACAACTTTTGCTCAGTTTTTCCATTTCCATTAAATTATGTACATCCCAAAGTGTGAATAGATGGACTTAATGTGCATTATTCATCAGCCCATGGGTGTAGTAAAATTAGAATTGTTTTTATTAAAACATGTCTGTAGTTACACATACGGACAGTTGTGGTGTGTTTTATGTCAACCCCCTGTTGCTGTGTTTGTACCAACTATAACAGTTTATAAACTGTTGCATTGTTATTTCTGAGTGTAGCTCTTAAGCTTCATTTCTGAGTCCAACTGATCTCACCCTAAAATAACTAAGATCACTCTTTTTCTTCTTAAATTTCAGTACCCTGCAGCCTTGATGAATCTTGGGGCAATCCTCCACCTCAATGGGAAGCTGCAAGAAGCTGAAGCCAATTACCTCCGAGCACTTCAACTAAAACCAGATGATGCCATCACCCAGTCCAATTTGCGTAAGCTGTGGAACATCATGGAGAAACAAGGCTTGAGGACCATGAGCCCCTGAGCTCAAGAGACCCGCCTACTCGCCATCTGCACACCAGACCTGGGAAAAGGGACAGCCCACACGCTCCTCGTTCGCTCTTCGCATCCAGGAAAGATGGAAGAGACTCAGGGAGGATGATTGCTCAAAGAGGCCATGACTGTACCACACAGCTCTCCTAATGACTCCTGAGCTTCGCATACACCTCAGGCCAGCAGCTTTCCTCAGAATCACTGCTCACAGTTCGGCAGGCGTTATATGGTATTCGGACTTTTAAGTACTTTTTTCAAAATTAAGGCTTTCACAGAGTACTTTTTTTTCTTCTTTCCTTTATAACAAAAGCATTGAAGTAAGACCAGGTACATCCTTTAACATTTGTGATGAATTATACTTAAACTAAGCAGTTCTGCTCAAAAGTCCCTCAAAAAGAATTGTTGAACTGGGTAAAATGTAATATTAGAGATAAAAGAGAGGAAAGAATCTCATAACGCTGCACTGGGGGGAGAGGGTAGTTTCCATCACCATCAGATGAAGTTCTCGGTTTGACCAGATACTCCACTTTGATAATGAAGACGATATATGAAGGACTAACAACATTCAAAACCACAGGAACAATTATGTAAGTTAAATTTCTATCTTAAATCTCCAGCTCGTGTACCGATTCATAGTCTCGGTGATTACATTTGATTTATTCATTGGACTACACACACTACTGAGGATTTGTAGATTTGTGCTATTATTGCAAACCATTTCTAGCACGTGTCCTAATATTCGGTGACGACTGGGAAAAGGGAATTTAATTTGTTAGCCACCGCAGCACAACGGTAGCCTCTGCAAAGGTTCGGCTTTGCAAAACCCAGCATGTTTTGGCAGGTAAGCTCAAAAAGTGAAGGAAAATTTGCATTGTAATGACTTTCAAGATGTAATATCTTTTTCATGAGTGTAGCAGGAAGTGTTTTTATCATTACAGATCTTCTCTGCATTGGTTAAGAAGTCACCATGGCAGTTAAGAAACTATACATAGAAATGTTAAGCTACCTTCCTGTGGAAGTAACAGACAAAAAATAGGTAGGTACTGTAGATTCAGGTACACCACCTTGCTACGTGCCCGAAGCTTTTATAGAAGAGTGTGTAAGGACCTTAAGCGGATGAAGGAGTTCTTCTAACCAAATACAAAAACTATGCTGATGCAAACCTTTTAACCACAGAACAATGCACAGTCATGGTGCATTTGAGGGAACTATTTCAATGCCTTTATGTTGATAAAAGTAAGTTCAGTGTGTGTGTGTGTGTGTGTGTGTGTGTGTGTGTTATAAATTTTTTTTTTTTTATTTTACATTTTTTATAG
>VVHJ01063866.1:11086-25920 GCA_015107715.1 Tylochromis polylepis
AAAAAAAAAATTTGAAAATAAAAAAAAAAAAAAAAAAAAAATCATCAAAAGCAGCAAAAAAGTAGCCAGACACAAATTTGACTCTGCGTTACTGAGCAAGTTTGGCTTTTCACGTTATTCCAATCCAGTATTTCTCACACTGTCACTCTCTGTCTTTCAGTCTCATTTGTACATATTCTGTGTAATTTGTTTAGTTTATTGTCAGCAGGCGAAACAGCACCTTCCCAGAGGTATCAGCATGTACCATATTTGTAATAATTTGTTTGTTATTGGCCGCAAACCTCTCAGCTATCTGTGTCCTTTGTTTATTTCATTTTAAGTTATTGCTGGGAGTTAACTAGCAACAGAACCAGCTGGTACTGTGTTTTTATATGTAAAAAGAAGGAAATGAGGAAACGACAGCTGTTATTGTTTACTTCTGTGGTCATTATGGAGTAAATACCCAGTTGTGTGGCCCACCGGAGGTAAACGCAGAGCAGCATCTACAATGGATGGCGACGTTTTCGAGTGTATGTCATTTGTTGCGGTCGTAGCGCTATAACGCCGTTCTGTTTGGCGACAGTGAAATTTTAAGTGAGATTCACAGTTCACATCAGTTACCAGCACCATATGTCACACACATCAGACGTATCGTGTTATTATCACGTGTACATAAAGTGTTTATGAAGAAACACTGACAACTTGTTTTAATGAAGGTGTTCGAGGGAAAAAAAAAGTTTCACTCTGTGTCTCTGCTCAGGGATCTCAAGTGGTGGGCTATTGCAGAAACTTGTTCACGGAGCGTTTACTAAATTAAAATTTATTTTTGAAAGTTGTTGTATTTGTATAAATTATCAAGCTTTGTAGCCCCATTTTTTTTTCTTCTCCTTTTTGTATTATAAAATGAACAATGTGCCAGAATAGACCTTTTTTTCCCCCCCAGTGGTGTTTTTGTTTGTTTGGGTTGTTTGTCTGCTTATTTTGTTTGTTTGTTTTTCCACAATAAATTCATGGTGTTCTGCTTTGACCAGTGCCCGCGCAGCCATTATTGCTGATGGTGTAGGTCACGGATTAATATCAAGGTTTTCCATTCAAAAAGCACAAAGCTCCATCACACTTTGGAGCAACAGCTCAAGTTTTACATCAGATTTCCTTCGTCTTAAGACTTAATGGGGTGATCTTCCATGCTGTGGAACAGGTTTTACACGGTATATAAAGCTGCCCCTGTAAATTTGCTAAAATGTGTCATAAAATCAACTCAAATGAATTTCCTCTGCTTTGATCTTTGTACAACAAAGGAGACATGTAAATATTCCCATATGGAAGGGGTAGCAGTGTGTAGCCACACATGGTTGGTGCGTTTCGATTCCACCGGTCCCACAATTCAGACCCCGTTGACAAGTAAAGGGCCCTTCCCTCTGAACGAAGCAGTCTGCCTTGTGATGTTTCTCACATGTTCTGCTTGGAAGGTCTGCTTCCGTGAACCGAGCTCACCATGGTGCCCAGATTTCCTTATTGAGCTGGAATGCAAGGGCGCTGCTTGCACTGTCCAGTCCAGTTTGCCTCTTCTTCTCATAACACAGGTGCGCTTCACTTAATCTCTGCATCAAATAGTGAAATTTGATAGTTTGTTGGGTTGTGGAGTCACGCTACAAAGGCGATGTAGTTTTATTTACTGCTATATGAAACTGTAGGCATTTGAATGTCTTCCTGTAGCTTGCTAACTGTGAAATTACACGTCAGTTCACATAGTTACCACGGATAAAGTAGCAGTAGAGCCTGTAACCAGACAAGTAGATTTTCATGCAGAAGGCAAACATTAACTTCTGATCATACCCAATGGTAATCAGGGAAGGGAATAATAATAAAATAATAACAATGAAAAAGGGGCAGCATGGCAGCGTGGTGATTAGCACTGTTGCCTCACACCTGGCCAGGGTGTGTGGCGTTTGCACGTTCTCCCCCGTGTTTGCGTGGATTCTCTCCGGGTGCTCCGGCTTCCTGCCACAGTCCAAAGACGTGCAGTCAGTGGGGTTACCTTAACTGGGAATGCTATATTGCCCATAGGTGTGAATGTGAGTGCAAATGTTTGTCTGTCTCTATGTTTTAGCCCTGCGACAGACTGGCGACGTGTCCAGGGTGTACCCTATGGTAGCTGGGATAAGCTCCACCCCCCGCCCACGATCCTGACGAGGATAAGCAGAAGAGAATGGATGGATGGAAAAAAGAAAATGGAAAGATTATGACTAGAAAATGACAATAAAAAAAAAAAATCCAGGTCCAGGCACTGAATGTTCAGTAGGTTTGAACAAATAATAGAAGGCCTCAATAGAATCTCACAAACTGACTCAAATAAATAAATAATGTTTAATAATTGTTTAAATCTGGTTATTAATTATTTCATGCCATTTTTTTTAGTCATAGTCGTTTTTGGTCTCAAAAACCCATGCACACGTCTGAAAGGTGTAAAAGTTTAGAGTTAAAGAAGTTTAAGACTTGTCCACTGCAGTTGTGCACCTGCACTGTTCAACTGAAATTCTCTCCTCACTCGTCTAATGTGTTAGTGTTGCCAAAACGCTTAAGCTAGCGTTCCTAAAACGAGGTAAGAAGACACACACTGAGCATATAATTTTGTTTTTGGATTTCTGTGTCAGTGGCCTTCAAGCAAACAGTAGTGTTTCTGGGTTCTCGTGGCCTCGTCTGCCTTTAAAGCTCTCAACACGTGGGTGTTTATGCAAGCGCGTAGTACTGCGAGTTCTCATTAGTACTTCACAGCTTGGGTGACTGTGGTACCAACAAGGCAAATCACTGACAGTGTCATTATGTGCTCCAAAAACCCTGCAAATTGATTTAAATGAAGAATTTTAGACTGATGTGAAGTGACATGGCCATACCATAAATTATACAGAACCGATTTATATTTCATGCTAAAAGCGACATTTCTTCAACGACGTATGTCAGAATTGCTTTTATATTTAATTCGATGTAAAAATGGTTTCACTGCTTCTCTTATGCGTTCCACATTTTTCTCATTGTAAGAGATAAAAGATGGTCTCAAGCCAGGACCCGAGGAAATCAGAGTCATATGACTTCAGTGTGCTTCATTGCTTGATATGACCTCTTGCACTCTCCAACTGTTCAAACTGGGAGAAAGGAATTCATTTTATTATGCTGTGATCTGGAAAATCTGCCTGCTGTTATCAAGCAAACATTTTGTGGTATGTGCCGATGGACTATCGCTACTTTGATCTGAAGCACCTGAGCCAGGCGCTCACAGCACCCGACCAAGCTTGTTTGGATTGGTTCGCCGTGCGTGATGCTAAGAAGTCTTCCCCTCTGGACCCAATACCCACTGTTATTATTTGATAGAAGAGGCATTAGGATGAAGCTCCTCCATGAGATGTAGATCTTTCCTCATATTATTGAAGCGTTTTGATGTCCAGAGAGGAAATTGTCTTTCTTTGGCATTTTTTACAGCACATGTTGTGCTGCAACTGTTTATACAGGAGCTACTGTTCCTAAATGCAAAGTGGTAAAATATGCAGATTACTTTTGAAAACTTCTTCTTCACATCTTTGAAATCAAAATGGAGTTTTCATAGTTTGTAGAACAAAAGCAGTTAATAAAGGCTAGGATGATTAGCACTGAAACCACCTTCGACTAATGTCGTTTCCTTTCTGGTTTTTGCATGCTGCTGATATAATGATTACAGCATATGCACAGTCATACAGAGTCCCCAGCACGTCTGTAGACTCTGTAGGCTGTAGTCTCGTTTACTTGGGCTTGCTCTAATGTGTCCAGATGATCATCTGAAAGCACCGAGTGAGCAAACCGTGAGTGGACGGCGTGTTCGAAGAGGTGTGTTATTCATCGTTTATATAGATGAGCAGATTTCAATTCAATTCAATTTTATTTATATAGCGCCAAATCACAACAACAGTCACCTCAAGGCGCTTTATAATGTACAGTAGATCGTACAATAATAGATACAGAGAAGGAATTCGGATGATTTGTTCTTTTCTCTTTGCCACATAAGATAAGAGAACACAATGGTATAACGCATTCAATTAATATTCTCCTCACACAACATTCCAAGTTTGTACCCAAACTATCCTTTCTCATGAATCCCGACTACATTCAGTTAGGCTATTAAATGACAATGCATTTATCAAAGTGACACTGTCAAATCCTTCACTTTCAGGATTTCATGCATGTATGCGTGCAGTGTAATAATACCCAAGTGGAATGAGTTTTTGATGTTATCACTGAAATTAGCGTACAGAGTGCTCTGGTGCACCGCAGGAAATGAGCACATTGGGTGGTTCTCTATCGTCCATGCCATAAATCTTCTTTTCAACACTTACAGCGCTTTACATTTGGCTTTAGCTTTCACACTAGCATACTGACAAGGCACTATGTCAGTATGTGGTATTAAAAGTTTAAAACTGAAGTTGCTGACGCATGTGATTCCCAGAACTCAAATTTAAGTTTTCAGTGCCACGTCTCACACAATCCTCCAAAACCCTAAGGAGTTGTCCCAGAAGGCTGATTGTGTTCATCTGGACGTAGCGTTTTCAGTGGGAGAAACGTTTCATCGCTCATCCAAGTGACTCCTTCAGTCTCAGCTGACTGCAGGTTTCCAACCTTATAAACAGTACATTTGCACAATAACTGAAACCAGCCCACTGAATGAACAATGGGCTGTGAGGCCACACACAAACACTTGTGTGTTTATGTGTGGCTTTGGATAATTTAGTTTATCCAAAAGACTCTGGGAGCCCAAAAAAGAGCAACTTACCCATTTTAGGGGTCTTGTTGCTTTGACAAACAGTGTTCTAAATATTGTTGGAAATTCACATCCCCAACTGGAGTCTATATATCTCAGGACACTACACATTTAGTTTTCTCAGCTGTGAATTTCTTCTGCTTCTTTGCTCTAGAAACCAGACTACTTGATTGCAAAAGCTTCAAAAGCTTCTCCACGCTCCACCTAAACATGTTTCCTCACTAAGAATGGTGTCACAGTATACTGACTACGGATAAGGAGCACACGCTTATCTTATTTAGAATGATTCTGATCCACTAGCATTTGCGTGATGGTAAGAACAAAAATTGGTGGTGCTCACAGTTTATGACTTGGTGAATTTTGAGGGTGTGCTTATTTCTCACCCTCACAAGCAAATATATCTTCATATGGAATTGAGAACTTACTGGCAATATATTCGTCACCACACACACACACACACACACACACACACACACACACACACACCTCACCAGGCTGACTGGCTCTGTACACTCACTCTTTCAGCTCTTAGGTAAATGGATCTCAGTGCCATCCCTCAGACACCAGTGACCTTCAGTCATTTAGCAGGCAGTATGATAGGAACATGATATCAACACCTGAACAAAGCACAGTGTAAAGCGCCACATCAAGCTGCTGTTTATTCATAGCGCAGTTGGTTGGGTCTGTCATCTAGAGGTCAGTCATTTGAATACTCCCCCATTATGGGCGACTGCCGTCCCTTTGCCTTCCAGTTAAAACAGCCGCACATCAGCCACTTCAAAAGAGCCCGGCTTCAAACACTGCATTTTCAATATGACAAATGTACTTCACAGCAACAGTTCTGACAAAATATGCAGCAGCTGCCTAATGTAAAGGATGAAACATGTAAAAATCAAGACTGTGCTGAGCTGGTGTCAAAGAGGAGACACAGAGAGGCAGGGAACAAGAGAGTGAGAGAAGAAGAAAGCATAAAGACAGGGAGGAGACGGACAGAAAAGACAGGAGATGGAAGAGAAAAGCTCAAATGGGCTTTGTTTTAATTACCGTGCAGGGAAGGCGGAGAAAAGCAGACACTTTTGCTCGTTAGACTATCCCTTTGGATCAAACGTTGTATTTACATATCAGATTAAACCGCTCCCACAAATGGTGAGATCTGAGCTGTGAAGGCATGGCTGAAGAGTGGAAGCCATCTTCCCGCTTGCATTTAGCAAAACAGCTCATCTATACTTATTAGAGAGCGAAAAGTACAAAGACCTGATCAAGGCAGAACTCAGAAGCAAAGAGCTAGTTAGTGCAAAATATACTGTAGCAAGTAAGCCAACAAACACCAATCATGGGGCAGAGCATTTTAGAAAACTGGAAGACAGGAGTGGACTGAAACCTCAACATTTTCCGACTCCTCACTGAGCCAATTAGAGGCCCTGGCAGGTCAAAGAGCATTATGGGAGGTGGTAGGAGTTTAGTAACAGCACAAATACACTGTCAGAAATGACTCCCCCCTCCTTTCATCCTGCCTTTCTTCTGCTCCCTTTCTTCTGTAGAAGGAGAAGAGCTAGATTCATGGCTCAAGGGATCCAAACAACTGGCCATCATTATTCCTTCTCAGATGCCAGTCTCCACTCTGCCCACTGCCCAAAACACCACCACTACCAGGCCTCCCCCGGCCCCCTCCATCGCCTCCATGGACAGCTACATAAGCTACAAGGGGCAGAGGCAGAGGCTGCAGGAGAGTCTCTTTGCTGTGTGGGATAAAGACTTCAGAGGGTGAAAACTCCATTACCACAGAGCGACCGCTTCTCTCAGCCATCAAATGAGTGAGAAAGAAAGTAAAGGACAAAAACAGCCAGCGACAAACAGCCATGACTGATTACTAGTGTGTGTGTGTGTGTGTGTGTGTGCGTGTGTGTGTGTGCCTGTATGAGTCAACCAAGCTACCACTTGCAAGGCCATCTCCAAGTGCATAGCAAAAGCAAATCCGGCATCTACTGGAATAAGAATAGAAGTGATTGAAGCTAACAATGCGAATCAGTAGGCTCGGGGATTTGAAACATATGTCATGTTTTTGCGCATCACTGATAAAAACTAATAACGATATTCCCTGACTGCACTGTATGAGTGAGAGTCAGACACAAAGCCTGAGCAGAGCGCACCCTCCTCCACATCCTCCAGTGTCAGATATATCAGCAATGCTAATGCCCAGGCAGCATCCTGCACTGCTCACCAGTGAACCAGTGAAAAGACAACCATTTAGGTCTTTAAAGACACACATAAACAAGAAAGGAAGGAGGAGATGAAAAGAGAGGGGGGAATGAAAGAAAATTTAAGGGTGAGAGGAAAAAAGAATGAAGGGAAGATGGGGGAACAGGGTGGGGGTGATGGTGTTGGGGCAAAAGAGGAAGTCAATTATGTATTCTGAACCTGGCCGATGTAGTCCTTGGGGAGCTGCCTCCACACCTAAGGATCTGTAAATAATTGACAGATAATATTAATTGGCTTTGGATTAGTGAGCAAGCTTAGTATCACACATTAATATTTGATCAGAGGATGATAGGGACCCTGGCAGGGGATCCGAAGGGGCAGCTGAGGCTGTTTTGTTGATTAGGCCAGTGAAGGGAGGAGACGGAGGCAAGCGAAAGCGGCTGCAGAAGCAGCAGCAACAGTGACTCCAGACACACAAACAGATGGAAGCACACAGCCATGGTTTGATGCCAGCAAAACACCTTCTTGTTTCCTGGCGAAGAAAAAGAAACGGAGGACTTCAGGAGCACCGTCTATTCATTTATTTATTTCATATATTTTTTAATTTCATTTGTCACGGTGCTCTGCTTGTCACTTTGACTTTTGAGTTTTTTTTACACATATGCTAGGCCAGCGTTAGCAGTGCAGTTAAAAGGGTGCCCGTTCTATTCGGATCTAAATGCTGACTCACAGAAATTAGCAGCGGAATGAGAGGAAACATAAAAGCATATCATTCTGTTCTTTTTTCTTCGCATCTATTAATCATATAGTGTTATGTTTTTCATAAATCAAGTCATGTCACTTGTCTCAGGGGAATGAACCGCTATACTTTTTTTTCTTTTTTTTTTACATTTACTTACATATTTTTTCAGCAAACGACCAAATGTTAACGTTCCTAAAATTATAACTACATCAAAGCCCCAATCCAAGCTATTCCAAACCTTGGATTAGACTACCTATTTATCTACGTAGTCAGTGAGCTAACTGGTTAAAAGAAAGAACGAAAGAAAGAGTGAAAAAAGAAAGAGAGACAAAGTGACAGAGACAGACCGGGAGACAGACAGACAGAGAGCGAGAAGCAAAGCTTCATTCAGTATTTTTCCGCTTAGAAAATCAAAACTAATCTCAAATTTGGAAAGGAATCTCAACACACGCAAAAAACAGCATTCTTGAAATTTGGCCACAGCTAATATGAGTGGCTTAATGGTGCCTTAAAGCACCTTAAAGCATCATGTGTTTACGGCAGAATTTGCAGTCAAAACCCAAAATGTTGAGTAAATGTGAAGGTGCACAGGGTGTCCTGCAGCAGCGGCGATCCTCAGAACGGGAAAAACAAACAAGACAGATTTACACAGCAAAACAAGCTGGCAGACATACACGCACAATTAAACTCATGGAGGCTAATTAAAGTGTTACTGGAAGCACACAGCTAGAGTGTGACAACATAATGAAAGATTGAAGAGGGGAGGAGAGACACAGACCCCCACCACCACCACTACACCCCTGCTTTCTTTCTCTCTGAAAACAATGCCACCTCTCCCTTTCTCCACTTGCCTCCTCGTTCTCATCTACCATATGCTGCCATTTGTTTAGTCAAATCCCCTTTAAGCAGTGCAGATCTATGGCTCTGAGGCAATGCTGCGCTACAACTTGGATCACTCTCTATAGACACATCGGCAGCTCATATCCCTCATGGTCTGTGTCACTCGACCAGCTAGAAGAGTCTCTTGGGAGTGCCTTTTTATTGCTTTTCCACATCATTTGTCTGGCGATTACAGCTAGTCTCCCCTGAGCCGGGGGAATAATCACAATATTTCAGTTTAAAGATAGCAGGATGCACAGAGAAGGGCTAGTTTGGCTTTCAGATTGTTTCTGCACCATGCTGTGAAGAGGGCACGGATAGAACAACTTATAGATCATCTTGTGACACAAATGCTTAACATTAGCAGGGGACCTTGGTCAAAACTGCAAAGCGGACTTAATACACCTGCCTGGATATGCATGCAAGAATGGTTTGTGACTCTTTATTTTATAAAAGTAATGACTGACCCTGTCTGTTTTTAGGTCTGCATTAAGTCAGTTCCATTATTAAATTAGTGTTCCTATCATCTTCCTGCTCCAAAAACATTTCGATATCTTGGTGATCGGTATGCAAGAAGTGAATTTATCTACCATGCATTACCGTTCAGTCGATGAGTAACTTGTGAATACAATTCCTTTATTCAGTTTGTTTGTTATGTAGTTTTTGAACCAGTGACAAACTTTAATGAGTTATATATTTTACAAATACAGTCATAATGTACTTGAAAGCTATAATAACGAGTTTTAAGCTGATTACCCACATAAAGACTTTTTTTAAAGAATGCATTTTCAAAATTGTATGTTTAAATATGCAAATTAAGTATCTGTGCATATTTAAACCAATGTCGATACTTTTTTAGAAGAGAAATCTGAGCATGGGCAGAACGATTTGGTTTCCAAATTCTTGGTTCGTGTTATTAACATATCAGAGTGAACATATTTTACAGAGCAGGTTTCAGATATCATGTTTTGTCCCTCCAAAAATAAGAACTTGAAAGAAAAAGGAACTTTAAGTTACTCATTTTAAATACAGACATAATAAGTTTGAATTATAGATTTCTCTGAGATTTTATTGTTATATTTGCAAGTAAGATAGTATCTCATTACACACTGACCAGTTTGCAGACACAGCCAAAAGAGAAAGTTCACTACCCTAAGGGGCATTCTGGATATTTTCTTTGCAAGTCAGAAAGAAAAAAGAAGAATAAATAGTCCCGAATCTCAAAATTGTCAAGGACATGTAAAAATAATTTCCTCTACAAAATGTTAGAAAAAAAATTCTATGGTTTCCAACAACAAATTAACCCCTTAAGCTATTTTTATTTAAATTTGCTCCCAAATAAGCATCCTCAGAATTTGTCAGTATGTGCTCAATAACAGTACGGACAAACAGAATGTCCTCTTGCTGAGAAACGCTTTAATAAGAAACAGCTGAGTTAAGTCACCTGTCGAGTGACCAAGCCAGAGGAAGGACTTAGTGTGCAAGCAACACTGTACTGAAACTCCGTTACTGAGCCAATATACACTGTTCAGTCACGTCATGGCCCATCACATTTTACGGGTTATCGTAATGTGTGAAACACAGAAAGAATGTTTAAAGTTTTGTTGTCATTAGTTAGCTGTATTACATAAACTACTGAGAATGAAAATCCACTGAGAAGTCAAGGAGGCTCACAGACACTGTCTCCTGGGCAATTTAATTCTTATTTCACAGAAATCTGACTGGTGCTCTCAGAGGAGTAGTCATTCTTTTGAAAAGGGAAAAGAGATCATAAAATGACAAATGTGACCTTAACCTTGAGCACAAGTTAGGTGCAGACCCATTAGGTGATCACTGTGTGCAACATTGATTAAATTCTGACCAATAGCTTAGGAGGAGTAGTGATTCTTCTAATTTGTGGACGGACAGATAGACAGATGGATGGGCGGACAGACAGATGGACGGATGACAGACACCATGGCATAAGTTCATCAGACCTTTCGGCAGGATGAGCTTATGGAATCCAACAATGGTAAATCCATTTATATCATAGGAATACTAATGATCATTAATGACTGCAGGAGCATTTCCAGGATTTTTTCCAAGGGGTTGGCATGCTCTAAGAACAAGACTGGGGGGGCACAGGAAATTAAAATATCCATCCATCCAGCCACCTTCTTCCACTTATCCGGGGGCCAGGCTGTGGGGCAGCAGTCTAAGCAGTCTAAGCAGAGAAGCCCAGACCTCCCTCTCCCCAGCCACCTCCTCCAGCTTGTCTGGGGGAACACCGAGGCGTTCCCAGGTCAGCCGAGAGATACTTAAACTCCTCCACTTAGGGCAGGAACTCGTCCCTGACCCGGAGTGGGCACTCCACCCTTTTCCGGCTGAGGACCATGGCCTCAGATTTGGAGGTGCTGATTCTCATTCCCATTGCTTCACACTCGGCCGCAAACCATTCCAGCTCGAGCTGGAGGCCATCACCCAATGAAGCCAACAGAACCACATCATCTGTGAAAAGCAGAGATGAGGTTCTGAGACCACCCAAGCGTAAGCCTTCCACCACTTGGCTACCCCTTGAAATTCTGTCCATAAAAATTATGAACAGAATCGGTGACAAAGGGCAGCCCTGGCAGAGTCCATCACCCACTGGAAATGAGTCCGACTTATTGCCGGCTATGCGGACCAGTCTCTTGCAACGGTTGTATAAGGATCAAATGGCCCGTATCAATGGGCCAGACACCCCATACTCCTGAAGCACCTCTCACAGGACACTCCGAGGGACATGGTCCACAAAACACATATAGACTGGTTGGGTCTACATGCACCCAACCAGTCTCCCAACTCCCATGCACCCTCAAGTATCCTCGAGAGGGTAAAGAGCTGGTCCAGTGTTCCCACGGCCAGGGCGAAAACCGCATTGTTCCTCCTGTATCCGAGGTTCAACTAACGGACGGACGGACCCTCCTTTCCAGCACCCTGGTCCCCCTTCTTAAAGATGGGAACCACCAGCCCGGTCTGCCAAGCCAGAGGTACCGCCCCTGATCGCCATGCAACATCATAGACAGCTCTACAACATCCAGAGCCTTCAGGCTCTGCCACTAAGGAGTTGTTTAACTGCCTCAGTGACCTCACCCCCAGAGACAGATGAGTTGTGCAATTTGTGTCGGGCAGCAGCCAGGAGCGGAGGCCCTAGCAAACCGATCCCTGGCTACCAAGACTAGCAATTGGGAAATTAAAATATTTGATCTAAAATATGTGAAGAAAATGTTCAATTTGGGGGCTAATGAGGCCGTCATACAGATGTATTATACAAAGTGGCAGCACAAAAATGTAAACATTGTTTTATGCTGAATAGCTGTTTTCTAAAGAAACAAGTATTTAAAGCTATCACTTAAGTAAAAGTTGTAATCCTACCAAGATATTAGAACAATAGCTGTAATATAAAAATATTAAACCTATTTATTATGCAGAGTGCCATTTTAAAGTATCAAAAATGTAGTATTCTGTGATTAGAAATACCGATTCAATATTATGTATATCTATTTAATTTGAAAATGGCAGCTTGCAGGCTAAGAATTTTGGACACTTAATTCTTGAGTTCCCACAAAATTACTATATTTTGGACACTGCATCTGTGAGCATCTGGTCACAAACGCTAACAGATGCATGGTATAATTGTTGTATGTAAATTATTTTGTGCCATTTATATGCTTTAGGGTGGGATAGTGTATGTATAAAAATGCAGAAGCCTGTGAACAAGTTGTTTTTGTTTGGTTTTTTGTTCAGAAATGGCATACTCCCACAGAACACCTCAGCCCTAATGAAAAGTTATGCACTATGCTTAAGATACGGGTCCATGCAGGAAACCAACCAATTTAAATGAATTGCACCAATTCTGTAGAGAAGAGTGGCAAAACATCCAGACCGAATTATGGTAGAAGACTGCTAATTGTTACCAAAACCATAAGGTAATAAACCTGACCTAAAGGGGCATTTAACCAGCATTTGAGCCAGTATGTATACTGGTGATCCAGTGTGTTTAGAAAAAAATCCTAAATACATTCAAGCTTGCGCTACCAATTTTTGTTCTTTAAAGTCACTAAAGACAATGAATGTACAATGAAAAGGAACAGTTCAAAGAAATCACCACCACATTCATGTTTGTGATGCATGTATGTAAACTAGATAGATAGATAGATAGATAGATAGATAGATAGATAGATAGATAGATAGATAGATAGATAGATAGATAGATAGATAGATAGATAGATAGATAGATAGAACACAAGATGAAAAGCAGATGTGAGTCAGGGCAATCCATGGACACCATAATCCTATTGCTCCATTTCATGGAGTTTTACCCAGACAAGCTTATCTCCAGCATCTAACCCTGCACATACTTCACTTGATAAGATGGGAACCAGACAGAGAAAAGGCAAAAGAGTGATGAAAAAGCTTCCAAGAAGGGTTACTGAGTCCCATGAAATTGTATTATTTCTTGTGGAAATAATACAATGGACATGCTTCAGAAGGTGGCCCTTTGGCTTGCAAACCTTGACTGAACGTACTAGATTTTGAAATAATGTTCTATATGCTAGCTTTAATATATAGATTTCTTTTCAGACTTTGGTAAACAGTATTTTTTTTTGTGAATATAGAACAAATAGTCGAGAATATATATCTGAAAATGGCTGAGAGGACGGAAACCAATCAGTCAAAACAATTATAGCAACCAAAATGTTAAGCACAACATGCTAGCATAGAAGGCAGTACAAAACCTAGAAGAAAGCATTGTTATGATCTCTTACATGCCTCTGAGCCATACAGTTCTGTTGTGAGATTCCCATTTAGGTACACAACAGAGGAGAAAATTCCATAAAGGCTACATGTAAATCTAACTTCAAACCTAAACAGGTCACCCATAACTTGTGTCGCACATGAATACTGTGATGAACATAAGTTGTATGTCAGCGGCTTTCACTACAGATAGCCTATTGTTTTCATATTTACAAGATAAGTTTTAATATCTATCCAATCACCTGTTTGTGGTTTATGTTTCAACTGACATGGATGCATGGGGTTTCACGTCACACACACCCAAAAATCTATATCTGAGTGGTTTGACAGTGATTTGGATGTTTCTGGATGTTTGAGATTAACCTTTATCTTTTATTGTACATTAAATACCAATCAATGGCCCAAACTGTATTTTAATACAAAAGTTAATGCTTAATGCTTGCTTTGTGTTTCCGCCAAAGCAAAGTTGAGTCCAGTACGTTAAAATACAGATAATGAACAGCCTCTGGGGACAATTTGATGTAAAACCATCATCGTAACACGGTCAACAAATATGAATCAAAATGACAGAGATATATCTTGCCTCAGGCAAAGCGTACAGGAGGGCATCCTCCATCAGAGAAAGGTAAGTGAAAAAGCTGCCAGACAGAAGAAGACTACGTTCCATCTTCATCCAGAGACAAGAAAGGGTGTAAGACCCAGGACCAAAGGGAGGGATGTTGCCATGATCCAGTCGTATCCTTTGATCCCTGGGATGACCTAAGCCATCGGCTGGACTCTGAAAATGAACACACCAGAGACCTGTGGGACCCAATCCATCATTGTTTAGCCCTGCACCTAGCACTTCTGTAAGTGTGTGTACGTATGTGAAAACAAGAACACACACACAAACTAAACAAATTGACAGAGCAATATACAGGGCTATCAGCTCGTTACAATGTTGCTAAGAAATACAGAAGTATATTAGTATTTCATACATTTAAACACAAAATTACATTGTGTTCTTTGCAAATCAAAGCTTAACAAGACCAGAGACGCAAATCAAAAATGTATGTATGTGTATATACATTATACATACTGTTGGTATGTGTAAGAAAATCAAATCTGATGCAGCAAGATGGAAATAAAATTATGTGACAAAATTAAAAGACATGTTGTGTACTTCATGAGCATGAGGATATTATGTCTCTCTTTCCAAAAGATGAGTGTTTGAGTAGTGCTGTTGGGAGCGCATGCTAAATCTCATTAGACAGAGCAATACCCTGAGCAAATTAAACCATTAGCCTCCGACATGTTTAAAGGAACACTTTAAGATCACTTCCTATTAAGGCTTGCCAGTAAACAGGCCTTTGAAATGGAGCCCTCAACTCAGAGCAGAGCAGTGTTGCAGACATCTGCCATGCCCAGCCAAGCCCACAGTAAACTGCAGGGGAATGCTTTCTGTGCTACGCATCACTCTACATAACAGTCCAC
>VVHJ01063867.1:8098-28615 GCA_015107715.1 Tylochromis polylepis
GCTGATGTGTTAAAAATAAATAAAATAACCTTTTATAAAGTCCAGTATAATCAGTTATTATACACACACACACACACACACACACACACACACACACACACACACTACATGTTGCATTGTATATAATACGCATTGGTACAAAATACTGCAAGTGCAAGAATATTTTGAAAAATTGATTTGGAAACAGTGACTTTTTAATGTGGGAAGGATTTTCAACAAATATCCAAAGAGGCTTTGTATTTTCACTAGTGATGCACTCTCAGACTTTAAACTGCAGCTACCTTCATCTCCTGCTCGTGGTTTCTCCCTGCATTTAGTGCAGTCTTTACAAAATCAAACGCTGCTATTTGGATCAAGGTCAAATAACTGACTCAGCTAGTCAAGGATTCCCTGCTTATTCACCTTGAAAAGCTCTTTGGTTGCTTTGGCCTTATGATTAGGATCTTGAATAAAAGGCTGTCCAAAGAGTTCTGGTGCAATTGACTGAATCCTGGCAAGCAGAATTCTCCTGCACCTCAGCGTTCATTGTCTTGTTTTCTTCAATAAAGGCATTGTTACACGCTTTATGAGGTGTTCCTTTTGTTTTTCCATTATACTGATAGATTTACACTAGATCTTATATTCTTTGGGTTTTGGTGATTCTTAGTTTTTAGGATCACTTGTGTCTAGCTTCTTTGTATATTAACATGGCTGTAGGTTTCCTTTGGCATTTATTATATTCTATTTGTAGTCAGTTTATATTCTAGTTAATCTTCTAGGTTTTGTGATATGCAGTTATTGTTTGTAATCCCTGTCTGTCTACACTCTCCGTGCCCCATCTCTGTGGTTGTCAGGTCTTCCTGTTGTGTAAAGTGAGTCTTGTTCTCTCCATTTAGTATCGTCTCTGCGTTTGTTTACCTCTTCCCTGCTGTCATGATTCTGGGTCATTTTGACCCAGCATCTTCAGTTCTTGTATTTTTGTATTATTCTGTATCATGGTTTAGGTTCTGATTCTTTGGTTGTGCTGTTATTATTATTATTATTATTATTATCATCATCATCCTTGTGTTTAGTGTAGGGTTAGTTCAGTGTCTAGTCTGTGCCTGCTGTGTTTTCCGTGTCTCATGTCAGTGTTTCTGTTTTGCTTCCTCCCTGTCTCGTCATGTGTAATTAGTACCAGCTGTGTTTCCCTTCTGTCTCCCGTTTCCTGATTACTTGGTCATGTATTTTAGTCCTGTCATTCACTAGTCATTGTCACGTCGTTAACCTTCATTCACTCCTTCTCCATGCTGTGTCTCGGCCTTTGTGTTCTGGTGAAGTTCTAGTTCCGAGTTCCTGGTTTCACTCTACTAGTTTATGCTTCCTAGCTTTAGTTCCTGAGTCTAGTTTAGTTTTTAGTTTGTGTTTCAGATTCGTAGTTTGTCTTTGTAAAGTTAACTTCTTACGAAGAGTGTTACAGCAAATAAAGCTGCGCTTTAAGTTAACTTCCTGTTTCTGAGTCCTGCATTTGGGTCCACATCCCACCTGCCACACAGCACTAGCCCTGACACCTGTGTCAAGTTTGTATGTCTTAAGTCTAGGTCTCTGTGTCACTGTTTCCTGTTTTACTTTGATAGTCCCTCGTCTTATGTGTTATGTTCAGTTTTGCTTCCTTTGGTTCACTAACTGGATTCAACTTCCTGGGTGTTTTGTATTTTTGAGTTGGTGAGTATTAGGAATAAAGCTACCCTTTAAGTTTATGTTTAGTCATGTCTAAACAGTGCAGATTTAATACTAAGCTGGAGTAAATCTTCATAATTCAGAATAGCTGATGGAAAATATAAGACACAAGGGTGGTTTGAATGTTTGTGATAAAGTGGATGTACAGACAATATGTATTATATATAAAGTCAAACTAAATGTGCGAGTCGAGGCATCATCGTACGTCTAATTAGTCTTTGACTTTGATTTTAGCATGGTCCAGGTGTGGTACCAGCATTTTATGAAACAAGATCTCATTCTCATTTTGTGTGTATTCTAACGGTTCTAGCTAACATTAAAATAAAACAATAAAAAACTGGGAAATTCTTTGTAAAATATCTGGTTGCAGGTTGTTTGTTTCCACTTTTATTTTGGATTGTCATTTTAGAGGCTTGCCAAATCCTCAAATTAATTTTGGAAGAAGCACAGGCATGATGAAAGTATTATTGGAGAGACCTCTGGGAATCTGAGCCCAACAGAGCTTATTCAAAAATGATTCAGGGACTGTGTCTGAAGCCCAGAGTTGCTGCATCACATTAGTCCCTAAACCACTGTTAGCTGGTACACAAGCAGAAATGCATACACTCATATACTAAGTCACACATGCTATATGCTGATAGACCCTCACACACACACACACACACACACACACACACACACACACACACACACACACACACACACACACACACACACACACACCCAGCAGTTCTCCTTATAATGGCAGTAAAGACACCTCATGCATGCAGAATGCACCAGCTGTACACACCCATGAACTCTCATAAAGGACAGGCATTTACATACATTAAATGTATATACTTAAAGAACACAGTCTAATACAATGGCCTCACCCATTAAAAATGCATAATACTGCAGCAACAGTTTCTAAAATTACCACCTGGGCCAGCTGCTGATTGGTACACAAGGATCAGCCTGAGAGTGAGATGAAACCTTACAATACTCTTCTTTAAAGGATTCAATTTTGTTTGCATTTAAACCGGCCCCGTCTGTGATGTAAGCGTCAGTGAAGTAGTTAACTGCATTCATTATCTGTCCGGATGCTAATATTTTGAGGTCTGCCGCAAAGGTTAATGCACTCACCATTGTTACCCCCGCCTCATCGTGTTATTGGCAATCATCAACGCCCACTTTTAATGTGAATGCAAAAGCACTGCCAAGCACCAGACAGGAAGAGAAATAAGGCCAATAGACCCCAGTTGAGGCTTAATGGGGGCCTAGTGGCGTGGCTTACTGAGACCTCTCCTACCGCTTGTTCATCGCTCACACCTGCTGGTGTCTGAGAGATGGAGGGGGCTTCTGGCTTTTCAAACAAATTAGCTGCTTCATCACAGGGATGAAAGTGGTGATACACAAGCTGCGAAGCTGTCCTTTTCTTCCACAGGCTGTCCTTGCTCGAAAACAGAGAAGTAAACTGCGTGCGATTACGATGCTCTGTTTGACGGAGGCCGGCGGATCTACAGTGCACTGTGTGGTGAGTAAGAAGTGATGGGTCTCTCAGCCCTCTAGGGGTCTGACACTTCAACCTGCTGTCACAGCAGACAAATGGCCAAAGTGCGGTGGCTTCTGCTTGGACAGAGGTCTGATTACAGTTAGATCAGGAGCCAATTTTTTGCCCTTCCAATCTCTGCAAACCCCACCCACACAGCACCACAGTTCTGAGTCACAGAGCTGAATGGCTGCAACCACTATGGCTAGTGTCCATATGCATACACTCCTACAGTACACTTTATCTCCCTCTAATTTCTCATCCTCCTCTTCACTTTTCTAAACTTAGATGCAACTTCGTCAGTCTGCAGTGAGATCATCCCTCTGCTCTTCCTGTTGATTGTCATCTTGTCTCCTATAGCTGTAGGGCTTCCAGCCTGCTTGTGCTGCAATGAATGACAATCCAAGGACACATCTGCACCACTTTTAGGTATTTATGTCTTGACAGCTTTGCGTCATGTTGATGTTATTCCAGAAGTCTCCATGCTTGTGAAAAACAAAAAAAATCCCAGTATACGTCCCCTCATATGGAGTCTAGCAACTCCCAGCTGGATGATGCTATAGCAGACAGACACAGACATATATCTCTTTGTCTCTGGACAAACACGTCTATAATTTTGTCCTTATTTTCCCCCCATCCGCCCTCTTCCACATACCTCCCCTTGGGTCCTAAGATGTGCATCTCAACATCCTTGCCCAACCACCCCCCACCATTTCCACATTTTATAGGACAATATCTTCCATGCTGTGCACATATCAGACAAAAATGCAGCCCGACAGCCAGTCACGTGCCACAGAGAGACAAACATCTTGGTCATTAGCATACTCTTATGGACTTAAATATAGGCCTGTCACACTTAGCAACAGGCTGAGAGCTGAGTGGGGAGGGGGGTCTGTGCACATGCCAGCCATGTGGCAGGGCATTAAAGCCTGAGTCATCGTGTCATGTGACATGTGTGTCTTCCCTGCAGGCGCTCGACAGGACTGCATACTAAAGAGCAGCCTAGAGAGAAGCAACAGGGGGATAAATACCATTGCAGCTACCAGCGGAGGAGGGCGAACGTCAGGATTTGCGGAGCTCTTATTGACAGACAAAGACTGTGCCAAGTCCCGGGCAGGCTCACAGTCTCATTCGGCTAAAGTTTAGGACACTGGCTTTACTCAAGCAAACTCCATTACAAAATGCCATTTATTTAGGCTGGCAGCAGTGAGGCTTAAGTCACTGATCGGATATTTAGAGCCTTTTTTCTTGAGCTGGGGAAAATTTCAAACATTTGTTTTGCAATGTCATTGTCAGCATAAGGAAGAAGCACAGAAGCCATCCAGTGCTCTCAGTCGAGGGAGATGAAATAAATTAATATCCCGGTACGTGAATCTGTGATCAAACTAAGTTTGGCCAATTCATATGGACTAGATTATAATGCAAGTGTAGGGCATGCACAGCAAAATAAAACACAGAGCTCAAATCAGCAGGGCATGGGGACTGACAATAATATCTTCCTCCCAAAAAAGAAAGCTAGACTCAGGGTTAAAAGGTGGATTTAAATTCAGGGTGGGGCTTTTGAAATGTTAGCAACAGCAATGACAGGGGCATGAAGAGCACGTCATTTTTGTACAGCTCAGCATTGTGAAAAGGCCTATACCAGTCAAATTACCTAAAAGTGAGAGGCCATATATATCACAGCCTCCTACACTCAACTGCTATTTCCACTGTTGCAAAAGCAGCTGCAGAAATCAGAAAGATTTGAAATTCATGTTGTTTAAATCAAGAATAAATATGATTTGTTTGTCTACTTGGATGCTTTCAGACAGACTGAAGACCTTGGTGACACATTACTGAAGTCAGTGGCAACAGCAAGCCATAAGAGTGCACTTGCTGCTTATATAAATGTACATGGTTGTGTTTTAACTTTTCCATCTCAGCCCCCTTTGTGACCATGGAAACCACAGAAGGTGAAGGACAATACAGGGACTTATTCAGGAGATGGGCTAATGAAGCCATTTCTCTTATAAAAGTAAAACATTTGGTTTTTTTTTTTTTTATTTATTTCCTTTTTTTTGTAGATGCTATTACACTCTGTCCTATCAGGAGATATTAACAACATTAATTCTTACCAAAGAAAAGCATCTTGTATATGAGTCAACAAAAAAAGCAAGCAAAATACAACCCGTTTGTTTGCTCTAACATCATCCTTCCCCAGACATTGCCCACCAGCTACACTTTATTTTATTTCAAATACTTTCTCTTTGACAAATAATGCACAGTGACAGCCATACAAGTGCTGCTATTTTGTTATTGTGGCACAGCTGCCCCTAGTGTGTTTCTTTACTAGGTTTCTAATATGTTACATACACACAAAACCACATACAATTCTAATTTATGTGTGTAAGGGCAGTGTAGGAGCAGGCTCCAGGAGAGTTCTTAAAAAAAGAACATTTCAGCGGTCCTTCCAGCGTGGTGAGAATTTTTTTCTGTTGGACATAGCCATGAGCAGCTTCAGATGACTGTGCAAAGTATTATCTTAAGGTAAGTGTCATGCACACTTTGTTCAGCTGGTGTACACTACCTAATACTGACTGTGCAGCGAGGAGCATGTGCTACAAGTAGGACCAGATTTATCTTGCTTGAAGGTTTTTGCGGCAGTTAAACGACAAATATCTTAGTTGCAGTATATCTTCCATAATATGCTTATGAGCAACATTACCCACGTCCACACTGGCAGTCTAGGTTTGTTAGCTAGAGCTGACAGAGACACTAATATTTTACAGCTGGATTTGATTTAGTTGACTATGTAGAAATTAGCCTTTAGCAAAGAAGATCAAAAGCATGAAATAGAAGACTCAGACTCAAATTGCATAATCGTATGTCTTGGACCTAAACTGTGAACCAATAAAACTACAGCAAACTTTATGTGTCTGCCATAACAGATGGTTCACTTGTGTGCATGTTATGGTGGATGTTAAGGCCTTGCTGAGGTTAACTACACATAAATATAGAAAGGCAAGGCAAGGACACCTACCTACTGTATGCATGCAGCTCCGTCTCTGTCTACAAGAGTCTTTATCACACACATACACCCACATCTCAGCGCATAAAAATGCAGTGACAGGCAATTCCTCAAGTTCTGGCACCTTGGGAATCTTTCTGTCTTTCCTCCTTTGCACACTTGCAAAAGGTTCAAATCTGGTTTTAGCCCTCAGGTTTTGGCTGATTTGCAGCTATACATGTTTTATGCCTTCATGCTTACAGAATCATCAGCTGGCCTCACATTATCTTCAAGCGCCCTTTTGATATCAATATTTATTTTTAGTCAGTGACCCAAGCTGCCCGTTCTCTGAAGCAGCAAGGCAACCTCAAACCATAACATTCCCAACACCATGCTTTGCACTTAAAAACTGCCTTTAGCCCATGCCAAACATTTCTACCATTTATGTCGCCAATTCTATATCTATCTTTGACGTGTCACTTCAAAAAACTTTATTCCAAATGACCTGGTTAATCATTTTCATTGGCAAACTGTAGTTTTGTTCTTTCTGGTCAACGAAAACTCTTCTTGGCATGCTTCCCATTCAGATCAAATGTGTGTGATCTTTGTGTGTGTGTGTGTGTGTGTGTGTGTGTGATCTCTGATTGTAGAAACGTACATTTTTCAACAACAACAGTTGCAAGAGTTACTTTGAGATCCTCTGACTACATGTTGGGTTGTTTTAGACTTCTTTTGAATCAAATGACCTGCTATTAGGATGGATTTGCTGGAACAGTCGGTCCTGAACACATCGGTAGTCATTTGAAGTCTATACCACTTGTCTGAGTGATTTTCCTTACAGGGGAACGATTACTCTCAAATCATTTGGGAACCTTTTCAAAAAATTTTGCCCTGGCTCACAGCCATCCAAAAGCCTTTTCGTGAAGGCTTTGGAGAGCTCTTGAGGACGTGAGGGTAAAAGAAAGCAACAAGAACACCCTAGAAGAAAGGGCTTTAAACAAGACTGGGGCTACCCGTCACTCCTTAAAGAGATTATAATCCCTGATATCTAATCTGGAATTCGTGATTCTAATTTTATGATTTTAAAGAGGTGATAAATGTTGCCATGTACTTTTTCATGCGAGAGAAAGTCACTACAAAATGTCAGTTATGTTTACCTTATCTGTAGGCTGTATTTTAAAGATCTAATTTTATTTTTTTTTAGACATGTGAAGAAAGCTGACAATTTTCATGTGATTTAATTAGATTTCACAATAAAACATCGTTAACTAACAATCTGTTTCTGGAGCTTGACATAATGACCTTTTTACATTTTGCTATTTAATTATGCTTAATTGGTCGTAACTGCTGTGTTGGAGAAACAAAATATATGTGGTGAACATTAACATGCATGTCACCTCTTGCTAGATAAGCCCCTGGATGTCTGGGTAAAGCAATTGGAAGAGGAAAGAGTTACAAAGACAAATCATAAGGAAACATATGAAACATTAATGCGGAGGCAGCAGAGGCCCTTGAGACAGAGTGGAAGACTGCCTACAGTGGTTGAGCAGAAATAATTGGATGCAGAGAATAAGTAGCAAAATCAGGAGCATGGATAAAATAAAATAAAATTTAAACAAAAAAAAATTTAAAAGCACAACGCATAACAGAAGAAAATGTATAAAAGAGTGAGACAAATACTTCACAGTCATTTCAGAATTGTGGCCCTATGGAGACCCTGAGGTCACGTCAAAGGCAGGGGGAAAAGCAAGATGACAAAATCTTTGTGCTTCACAGCATTCTGTAAGCCAGTCCCCCTACAAGCACCACAGGGACTGTGCCAACCTGACAGCATAAGTTTGACTCACCCCACCACAGTTCCACACATTAACAACAATGTCAAGCAAAACCACCGAGTCTCAACCGCTCACGTCATATTGAAACAAGCACCTGAAGAAACACTTCTTTTTTTTTGCTTATTTTTAGCTCATCAAATGAAGTGTTTTTATTCACTCGAGGAGAAGCCTTTAATTCAGTTCAGTCATCTTGACAGCAAAGCATGTGCGGGACATTTATGCAGTTACAATTTCTTGCACAAACTGCTTCGTGCTTTGTATTTTCAGTTCTTTACCCCTGAGAGCAAGCCACAAAGCCATGCTCAGGACACATGTTCACCCTCCCAGACATGAGGATGAACATGTGTTTACAGACTAGAACAATCCCCTGGCACACACTGTGCGTACTGACGATAATTGAAGGACATCACATTCTCATTCAACCTCAAAAATGCCTTTAAATTAATTCCATACTGCCTGTTCTCTGTTGACGTCATGGATGATTTCTTAAATGACAGTGATATTTCAGCGAGACGCTGGATTTACAGCATGTATGATGAAGTGATATTTATATCCTTTGACAGGGGAGCGCTATCTGTACACGCCAAAACCTTCTCTTGGAAAGTTGCAAACAACAGCTTGTACTTAACCTACCAAATAATCGGCTATTTATAGGCAAAGGGCAATCTGGAGCTTTTTTTTTTAGCTTTGAAAGGAAACAAAACAGTTTACATGATTTCTGAAGTACCAGCATTTAGTCCTCGGGGAGTTAACCAAAGTGCCATGATAATGAAAGCGACAGACTCACAAATGAAATCAATAGGAAGCATAGGGTTACCACAAGTATCATCACTTAATCGAAAGCCATTCACAATGACACCAAACAATCTATTAGAGTGTGCAGGATATTTATTTTTAATGCTCGACTCTTGACAACAAGGGACCTCTGTTGTACAGCAACCGGACAGTGGTCAAAGCTTTTGGTTGCAAGGATGCCGTTACATTAAGAGAAGAATATTGACCAGGACTTACATGAGTGCAAATCAATACAATAGGAACGTGATCCTCACAAGTGGCCCAGCCAATGCTGAAAATGCAGCTGTGCGAAATAGATCCTGCCGTAAATCACAACATTCTGACAGAGCTGGGTGCTCTGACTGTCACTCACTCACTAGGCCGAACAGCACAGCAGCGAGTATGTTATCAAGAGCACTGTGTGCACCGTGGTTAAAATGGAGCTCACATCTCAGATCACAGATTATCAGTATGTTACAAAATGGGTGATATTTTCACAGTTTTGGCCACTGCTTTGGTTATAATAAGACTACACTCACGGAGAATATTGCTAAGACATGGGATGAAAGCAACAATGAAGTTAAATGAAGCGATAAATGAGCAGCAAATTGATTAGACAGCTAAAAAGGGAAAGTGTGAGGGCCCAATGCCTTTCTTAATATCTCACTGAACATGAAAACTGTAACTGTTGGTAAATACTCACATGCTTCCACACCCTTAAAATTCCTACCTACATCTCTAATTTATACAGCAACTTATATGGACTGGCACTTATATAGCTCTTTTCTTATCCAACAGTCCACCAACTGAGCACTCAAAGCACTTTTTAGCAAAGCCCATATTCATCCACTCATTCCTAGAGCACTTAACACTATGATGGATACATCTGGAGCAATCTTGGGTTCAACATCTTGCCCAAGGATACTCCAACTGCAGCCTGGGATCAAACCATCAACCTTTCAATTAGTAGATGACCCGCTCTACCGTCAGTGTTGTGCTTGCTGATGGATGTTTACACTTTTCACATCAATTAGAGTTTTGCAGGCAGGATTAAAACTGTCAATCCAAACTTCCTACTGCGTTTCCTCCACTGTCCTGGAAAATGTTAGCTAACCTTAAAACTAAGGTTCCTTCAGGCTAACGTAGGGATTTGCTTAGTACCACTAAGATCACCTTAGTATGACTTTTTACCCATGTCAAAGTGGTCAGAGAGAAAATCTATTTTTTCATGGCTACTTACAGTTAATAATTACAGCTAACACAGACAGTGTAGCTTCACCTGTCCACAAGCAGTCAGAATAAAGCCGGTCATCATCCAGTACAATAGGTACACTCTCCCAGTGCATGTGTTCAAAAATGAACCTATTTATTCTCTCCAGCCCACGTGACACTGTGTATTTACATTGAGCCACTCAAGCGTTGTGTCCCATCTGTTGGGAATAATTAGTGCACAGGTTGGTGACCTCTCAGGCATTGCTATTCTGCATCAAATAGTCGGTACATGCGCATTACTTATAGCTTGGTTTCTTTTCATATTGTGTACAGACATACAAGGAAAAATGTGCACATGCATTAACAAGCAGCAGATGTAAAATATGCCTTTGGTCAAAAGCTTCTAGACAACACTTAAAAGCCGCTTTGCCTTCATGCATCTCTAGAGTTCTTCAACTTCCCACCTTAAATGTGATGAGTCATGGTAAGTAGAAAGGCCTGTGTGTCTGGATGAACTTTTCTTTTCTTTTACATGTGCACTTTCCCATTAGTTAACTGGTCAAACGGTTTAAACCATCAAAGCCACATGCCTCCCTTTAATGTGCAGACATGCACACACTCATCATCCCTGACAAGGCAGGAGTCAACAGAGCAGAGAGACAAGGAGCAAGAGGAGTAAGAGGTGGAGATAAATGTACACTAAATTATTGAGGAGAAGCAACATGGCAGCACAACTTTAATCACCCTAAACCCGGATCCCATTTGGTGCCTGTCAAAGCTAAAGGACTTAAGCAGAACACGCTGTCAGGATATTGGACAGAGGGAAGCAGCAAAAACACTGTTGCGGTACTGATGCAGCAAAATTTGTTTTCCATTTCTAAGAACCGATAGAACAGAGGACGCTGAGTGCTTTGGGAGGGCATGAAAGATTCAAACCTGGTACATAAGGGGTCTTTGATTAACAGCACTTCAATACAGCGCACAGCCACAAACACATGCCCTCTTTGTTCCAGTAATAGTGTAAAGTTGATGTGCACAGAACTGACATGAAAGCCACATCTTGGAAGTTCCCTTGTGACCTTACCACGGGCTAAACTTTCAAGCCTTTTTTTTTTTTTTGACTATATCACACGGTTATATCGACTGGCAGTTTTAAGACTTAATTTCAACAGATTTTCTCTTCTTTCTCTCCCCCAGTCCGTGTTCTACTTGTATGAGAAGTAAAATGAGGTCCACTGGGATGAGATTACTAATCCCTCTTTATTTTCTGTGATACCAACCCACTTTAACAATCCTTCATCCCCCATATGCTACTGCAAGCTCTCCAGCTAGCCACTGAGAAGGAAACAAACTATACATTTGTAAATTTTGTAGATCTTTCGACCAGAGCAGATTATATGAAATGTGAAGAAAAACACACGCAGATATTTAAGTCACCAATATATAAAATATGCATTTCCCCTCTACACTCAGTGAGGGCAGCAGCAGTTTAACTTCTTTAATGAGGTCTAGTCTTTGCTGTACCAGACTTCAGTTGAACTGAACACACACACAAGCACGTTTGCTTGCAATTTAAAACCTAAATCAGACCCAAAAAAACCAAAGGAAATAAAGTTTTAACGAAACAGCTAAAAGACCTAACAACTGAATAAATGGTCTATGACCTGAAAACAAGCTTTAACTTTCCCTCCATCTCTAAAGATAGTGCAGCTATGCAGAGAAAAGTAGCCAGAGGGTCACTGTAATTATTTGTTAAAGTCGAACTGTACTATAACGCAATAATAATAATAATAATAATAACCCAGAACTTATATCATTGGAATCCTCCAGGAGAGTCTCACATGTATTGAAATACACGGAAATTTTAATCATGTTTAATCGCGAGTTTAATCAAAATAAGAACTACCCTCGCATACATATGATGAAGTGCTGTAGAGATTGCGAGCTACAACTGAACACTTCCTTAGGTGCATATTATACCAATTAAATTCACGCTTGTATTGCTAAGTAAAAACAATCTGTGTCATTAAGAGCACGTCTCAGCAAGATTTTCAAGTGACTATGGGCAAACGTTGAAGGGTAGCACAGTCACTCATTGAATCAGAATCTGCGTGCATGCAAGCGTGCGCCGTTTCTGCATCCACCAATGTCTGCTCACATGTACAAATGTTTGCCCTTTTGTGCACGTCATACAATATTTGAATGTGCATCCATTAACATCTGTACAACTTATTTATCATCATGTGTGTGCATATGTGCAACGGCACAAATGTGTGTTACCTCAGCCACCTCCAGACAGCTATTTTGAAATAATAATTCTGGGTATGAGCGCACGCGCTTCTGTGTGTGTGTCTGTGTGCCTCCATTTGGATGTGTGAGGCCTATGATGTCCTGCGTTTGTCGATGAGATAATCTGGCAGAGCATGGACTGACAATTTGATCTATTGATCTGCATCTTGCTGGCTCACAGGGAGTCTCTGAGTTATAGCGCTGCCATTTCTCCTGGCCACCATTAGTAAAGAGTGATCTCTCTGGGGAGGTGATACTGCCACAGTGTTAAACACATTTGCTGCAGACCACCCAGAAATTGAAATACACACACATACAGATGACTCTGGCTCCAGTGTTATAACATTCCAAAACTGTCCATGTTTTCTGTCAGCCAGTCACAAAATCTACTATCAGCACTGGTCTGCACACTGTTAGGACTCTCAGTTCCTATATACTGTTGCTTTAACTCACAAAAATAATGTCTGATTAAAATCGTGTTCAGAATTACACGTTCTTCCTGACACAGCACAGGAAATATTTGACCAAAGATGAGCAAGAGATTTTCACAGTTGTTGACAGTTTTACACATTTTAGATTGTACTTGATTACTACAATGTACTGAAGTTGGACACCTTAAACTACAGGCAACTGATTCTGATGTTGATGTCACTTGTCCCACTTTATAAGAACATGCTTATCATACGCCTGCACACAAAGATATAATAATCTCATATATCGACTACTTAATTATTATGCAGGACATAGCACTTTTTAATTTAAAGACTTTAATGGGTTGAGCAGTGGCCTGCGTTTGAATCCACCCCAAAGCCATTCACTGTGTGTCCTGCCCCTCCCAGCTTTCCTGTCTTAGAACTGTCCTATCACAATAAAGGCTAAACAGCTTCCAAAAGAAATATATAGCAGGCATTGACTGCATGTTTGGTTAGTGTCAGTTTTGTCTTTGGTATGCCAAAGTATCCTGAAGATAGTGAACAAGTTACTGAACCCCAAGTTGCACCTGATGCATTCATCGGAGTGTGAATGTTAGACGGAGAGCACTTAGACATATAAAAAAGTGCTTATGTGAATGTGTGTGCAGAATAGTTTGAAGCTAAATGCTTGTTTTATCTTCTTTTTCCCTTTTCTTTTTTATAAATGCTGGAAGCCAAGATTGCAACAATGGTTTTTGTTAGTCCAATGAAGAGCTAATCTTCTCATCTATTTGTCTTATGTTGATGGCCTTGTGGTTAACCTCCTGGTAAACACTAAAAGAGTCTCTGCAGTGTTCGCTGAAAAGTAGCATCATCAGAAAGTGCTGGGCCCTCTTGGGCCAAGAAATAGAGGGCATAGGAAACAAGAAAGCTTTTTTTTTTTTTGCTACTCCACCTTCATCAGAAACACTGTCTCATCACTAAAACCACAAAAAAAAATTGCTTTATTAATTCAGCATTTTGCAATCCTGCTTATTTTTTAAAATACACAGCTAATCCAAAGGATAGCTAATGTGGGGTGACTGCTTGCACAGCAAATCCTGTTGTTTTTTTTAAATGCTCATGACTTCTTTTTGCTGTTGCGATACTGTGAGGAAAACAACAAACAATTGAGTGTGTGTGTGTCTGTGTGTGCACTTGGGCATATCTGTCTCACTGCATTACCACACACAGATCAATAAGGATTCTATTCTTGGCCATTAGATCTTGAAAAAGGGATAGCCTGCCTCTCTCACTCTTCCCTATCTATTCCCCCTCTCTCTCTGCTCTTCCTGGTTTATTGGCCTGTTCTTTCCACAGGCTCAACAGCCAAGATCTTTCTCTATTTCCCTTCTTTCCCTCCTCCAAACAACACCAAAGGGACATTGTCATCTTCCCAGGTGGACGCTGAAGCCAGAGGCAGAGTGAGTGGTGAGCATCCAATACAAGGCAGTTTTGGGGGACCACAGAAATGATTGGCTTTATGTCCACAGGGATGAGACATATCCTCAGAGGACACAAACACCGACATGTATCCACGTACTCAATCGCACATGTGTACACATCAGTGCACGCCTCTTGTTTGTGCTGTAATTTTCAGTGCTTTGCCACACTGCCAGGCTGAGGCCCTTGATCTGCCACTTCCTGTAATCCTTCATGGAAGAGGGGTGCAGCCAAATGTCCTGGCAGGCCAACCAGGCAAACAAACACACATATATATACACACACACATAGACATCAGTATCCAAGAGAAGCCTCTCATGCCCCGCCAGGGCGTAGATGTGACCGTGTGTATCAGCACAGGGAATCCCTGGATGCCTTTCCAAAACCTGCAACCAGCCAAAACTTCAACAAAATCACAACCTGCCACAAGACCCACATCCAGCAGCTCAGCACTGCACAATTTATGAATCGCGAAAGCTCGAACTATACCGCCTGCATCTGCGCTACAGTGGTGTTGCTGTCATCAGATAAAGAGACAGGGCTGACTAAACAGTAAAATAACAGGGGAGGAGAACAGGCACCAAGGAGCAGATAGATGACTCCCAATTCACCTTCCACTGACTCTGATAAGACTCTATCTGATCCACATCAGTCAAACACAAAAGAGATCCCTCTGTTCATTCAGTTTCAAAGTGACCAATTACAGCTAGCAGGAAACATCTGACAAGATCATTCATCCAAAGTCGCTATAGTCTGAGTATAGGCTGACTGGCTATAAACTCCTTGACTACAGTGGGTTTTGGGGCTTTTTTTTTGTTCTTCTGAGACTACCTAGTTTGGAAGTAATGGGTAATGTACCAGAAAGCAAGACATAAGCCCTATTGAGCTTATCCACCTTAACATTGTACATCTAGCAAAGCAGGGATTTCATCTTATATCTACTAATACATGTGATTGAATCTGCTCCAGTCAAGTTAAGGTTTCTTTTGAATCTGTAAAGCTTTAGGAACATTCAGTTATTGCTTTAAAATGTGGTGTGCCCACCATCTCACTCAGTCTGCCTTAAAACATTTAAAAGGTACACAGGCTGCCCATCTTTTAAAAAAAAGAAAAAGAAAGAAAAAAAAAATCGGGCAAACATGGTTCAGTAGACTCTCATGCTCATCATCATCCTCCCTTTTTTTTTTCCAGTGCAAGGTGAATGAGACTGAGTCACAACCATATCTGCCAGCAGGTGGGAATGAGGGACAGCCAGGCAGACCGCTCTTCATCACACTGTAATGAGCTGGCAAAGGTTGTCGGACAGGCAGGAGAACACACGGAGGACCTGTAAAAGCGGCCTCACACAGGCAAGTTCGCGGGCGTTCTCTGAAGTTATATGACTCTCTGTGGTGCCATTTCATCGCAAGCTGTTGTCCCTGTTTGTGTTAACGTCCTCATATTGCAAGAAAGCCGATGCAAGCTTGTGCCGAACGGCAACACAAATTTCAATATGTGGCATTTGTGCGGGCTTTGCTTTGATTTAGTGTTCGGCACAAGGGTGCAACAATGTAGCAAGGTCAAGGTCTAAAAAACAGCTAAACTGTGAAATTCAGTGAAGGCAAATGTAGTCTATATTTTATGCATTGTCTCGCCTTGGGATAAAAATCTGGATGTTGGACTTTAACCTCCTAAGACCCAAACTCTTTCAAGGCATGCATTTTTAATTTCTCTTTGCTATTTGGGCTGATTGGGACCTGATGACTGTAGAAACAAAGAATCATCTTTTTACCTGATGTAGTGTCTGAGAAAAATGATATCCACATATGAGGACATTCGTTTAAAATTTCGATAGAACAGTGGCAGTATAATGTCCTCGTAAGTGGATATCAGGCCCTTGTACAGCAAAATTTAACATTGTGGTCTAGACAACCCAAAATGTGATGTCCACATAAGTTAAAGAGAAATCAAACACCGAAGCTCGCAGACCCAAGAAACCCACCTTTCCAAAATCCCTCTAAGACACTGAAAACCAGCCAACAGCGTCTGACAACAGCAGCTGAGGCGACTGTTCACTTACCTGCTGCTGCCTCACAGGAATGCAGCTATCCAAAAGAGCTGCCACGGGCCACAGCAGCTCATAGAGGCTCAGCGGGCAAGTAAAAGGATACAATCTGAGAGCTCCACTCTGGGTGCCAACGGCCAATATCTTCTGCACAGGGTCAAAAGCCATGGACGACGGCTGATAGGGGAAACCATGACGGACAGTCTGGTACGATATGTAGAAAAATGAAGAAGAAAGAAAAAAACAAAAAAAACAAAAAACGAATGTGTTAGAGAGCATCAATTTGCATTTCACAGCAGGGGTGTTGTTTTGTCAGTGGATGCCACACACCTGACTTTGATAAACAAATAGCCCAGATGGATGTGAAGAGTGTTATGACAGAAGTATAAAGCCTGAAATTGTGCAGACAAGAGAAAAATTTTAAAAAAAATAATAGATGGAACAAATGCTCTTTCTGTGCACGGATATCCTTTTCTTCATGATAGGCATGATATTTGGACTTGCTTTTCAGGTTCCTTTTATAATCACCGGCCTAATTTGAGATTTCTTCTCTCTCTCATTTCCCTTTTTTTATGTTGTTTCCCTTCTCTCGCTTCCTCCCACATGAAGTCGTGATAACACTTAAAGTCTGGAAATAAAATACATGAAGAAAAAAAAAACATGGATAAGGAGGCATTAGGTTATGATTAGCTTTTGTCTCTTCTTTACGGTGTGCGACGCATTATAAGGTGTTCCTGGTTCACTCTGTGCATTTCTGTGACGGTAGTTTTATGGCATCAGTCAGCCGGCAGTGGGCTGTTGGGTTTGTTTGCTTAGTGACAGAAGGCTAAAGTACATTACATAAGAAGCACTCGGTGCAGCAGAGACACCTGCCTTCCTTGTAGAGAGACATTACAGAGAGTTCCTGTCCAGACAGACAGCAAAGGTGCAAGAGTGAGCCTGAAGACTTGTTCAAAGGCACTTCAATCAGATGTCTTGCTGTTGACAGACATATTTAGGCTGCCGTGGCTATAAAACCTGCAGTCTTTGAGTTGGTCTGTCTAGCCACCAAACCCCAACTTCCCCAAAGCCCTCAGGTGTGTTGACATGATTCTAGATTATTTTCCTGTTTTTATTTCAGGCACTCTCAACATAATACTTCTTACCAATGTTAATCTGCCCTGGATTTGCACCTCTGTTATGTGACTGCTAAAATACACAAGGACAACAAGTCTTTTAACACACACAAAAATAGACTTCGTCATGCAAATATGCTAAAGCGAATCAATGGCAGTGTAAATTTTTTTTCCAACAACCAGAAGTAAGGAAGGATATTACACATAGACGATCTCATATATCTATTAAACACATCAAAACGTTAGGTGGAATAAGCAACAAAAAGAAAAGCTTCACAAGCACACAATTTAAATATGTTGGGAAATCAATGACAAGTACACAGTGGGGTCTATTAAAAGGGCAATTAGAAAAGCAGCTGAGGAAACTGAATTGACTTAACAGTAGCATGCATGTCATGTAAACTGGACGGGTATTATGTTATTATCCCATCCACTACTGTGGTCAATACAGACAGAGGAGGGCAAGCCTGTTTTTTTCTCCCAAACAGGCCTGCACTTCACTTCAGGCGCCATCAGTCCCCAATGATCTGGGGATAAAGTGGTCTGTGTTTAGGTGTGGATGAGGGAGACCGACCGAACGAACGGACAGGCTGGGGGGGGAGGGGGGTGCAGGGACGTGTGAAAGAGAAAAGAGGAGGGAGAAGAAGGGAATGGAGAGACACTGCGTGGAAAAGACAACGCACACACTGCCACACGCTCGCTTACACACGCACGTCAATCACAAACCAGTGTTTTACTAATCCAAACCAACAGATTATGCAAGAGGGGATCAGTTCAGCCCAACCCCTCGATATGACAGTTCATGCCATGCGCACATGCAGAAAACTCCGGGGTTTTCACAGAGTACACTGGTACATATTAACATACTGTTGCTCGATGATTTTAAAACAGCTCCAAGTAAATTACTTAACAAAAACACAAACAATCAAATAGAAACTTGCAGCTGGTCGGTGCAGCACACTCGCCAAACAGCATGCGCATCGTTGCTCTGTTTATGCGCATAGGATGTGATCTTTCCGAAATGGACAGGCTACTTGCCAAATGTTCATTAACTCTTTCATGAGCACGTGCTTGTTGTAGTTTAGAAGAAGACTGCAGTGTAAAAATGCTTTGCGGCTAATAAATAATTCCGTGGAGCTCCACTTGCACCATCCGTGTTCTGAGATGGGATAAGTGCAAAGCAAACTGCCTGCAATAAATATCATTAGCGCTAAAAGCCAAGACGCAAACAGCTGTATGATTAAAAAATAAATAAATAAAAATCTCCAGTCTCGCCCACCTTGCAGAGCTGGAAATGCTCGGACTGGAGGGTCTCCTGGATGAGATGGTTCTCTTGTGGCCCCACTTGGACAGACGGCGTGGAGGAGGACACCTCTTTTAAACCGTCCAGCACCTTCCTGATGTTGAACTTCTTCATTTTCAGACTGCAGAACACAGAATTGAAATCACCCGCAATAATAATGATTAAAAAAAAAAGATAAAGGGAATGGCCACTTTATTTCTCTCACACACGCGTGCGCTCTGTTCCCCCCTGTGGCTCTCACATTTTAGTGCTTATTATTTATCGCAGTCTCCATGCTGGAAAGCTCAATGCGCGCACCGCACAGGTCAGGTCGCCGCTTGAGGTGTATCTGGAGAGGAGGCGGTGGGGGTGTTGGTGCGTCGGTGTAATTTGCTCCTTGGAGTCCGTGCTGTGCCCCACTGCGTCTCCGTTCTTCCCTTCGGCTTCCCTCCCCTCCCCTCTCGACTGTGTGCGCCGCTCAGCCAAGGCGGAAACGCAGCGCAGCGGCGGCGGCGGCGGTTGTGATGGTGGTGGTGGTGCTGACGCTCTTGCGCATGTCTGACAGAACAGAGGCTTCAACACAAATCCCGCCACCTTCCCAACCCTCTCTCTCTCTCTCTCTCCCTCTTGTTTCATCGACCCCAGCTACAACGCCCCCTCCCTCCCCTCCCTGTCACGCACGTATAGTAGGTTTTGCTCCACTGCACCTGGTGATGCTGGTGAGCCTGGGATGCAGCAGCGTTGACAGAGTCTGTGTGGAGACAGACGAGCAAACAAACCGGGGCTTAGTGCCATTATTTCCAATACACCCTTGCCTTAACCTCGCCGCCTCTTTTTTATGTGCTTGCGTGGAAGATTCACCATATTAAGGGTCACGCACAGCAGATGATGGAAGTGGAAATCAGTTGTTTGTTTGTTTTTTAAAGAAAGAAATGATTGTGCCAGGCTCGGCAATAAAAGACAATCACAACAATAACAGAGCTGCACAGTTTTGGGGCGGGGGCTTGGAGAAAAAAATTATAACATGAAGAATAAAAGCACCTACTTTCAATCTGTATTTTATTTTTTAGTTTCATTTTTCTTCTTTTTAAAGACGTTATTGCGGTCGCTGTGTTATTTGATTTCATTATTTCATTGTTTATTTATTTATTGGTGAATGCTGCAAGGAGCGTTTGCAGAGAGCGAGGCACGTTAAGTAGCCCAACAGCTGAGCAAGCAAATGCGTCTATCAGTATCCATAGCAATGATTGTGCCCATCCTAGTGGAAGTTGACGCGCTCAACCAAGCTCCACGGCTACAATGCAAGAGCAAGACTTCATAGTCTAAATCTAATGAAAAGGAAGGAGTTTGGAAATGTCTGCAATCATGTGACATGTATGTCTCTCAAGTCAGTGAGTCTAATCTTTATCATTCTGTTTAACCTGAGATGTAGAACAAATAAATTTTTTTAAATCTTACATTTGCTTCTTTTAAAGGAATTAACACCCTGTGTTTGTTGTCTCTGTAGATTTGAGACTAACATTCACATGAGTCAGCAACAAAAGAAGGGCTCTGACTCTAGCTATTCCACATACCTTCTCTGAAAGAACTTTCATATTTGCCATCTAGTGGATATATTAGGGGATAGCATGCCAGACAAATAGAACGCTTTGAACTATGGGGTGTATGTCCCGCCATCAATGCATGGAGATGCTCCAAATATTTAAGATATGCAGAGTCCGTGACATTATATGATTGTGAATACCTTGTGTGTATCAGACTTAGAATAGACTGGTGAGTGGTGAAGAGCTGGACTCCGACCCTTCAAATCTACCAGTACAGAGTATAGGTGTTTTAGATGTGTGCAAACAGTATTTAGA
>VVHJ01063867.1:39997-58525 GCA_015107715.1 Tylochromis polylepis
TTAGTTACTCAGTACAGAAACTATCACTCAAAATGAATCCTTAATGTACATGCAATGTGACCTTCAAGTTTTTTTTATTCACAGTATAAACTAAAAACTAGTTTTTCGTGCCATTTAAAAAAAAAAAAAGTCCTTCAAACCTCCAATTCAGTTTTGAGGTTAGTTCAGCAATATTTTTACATTTTCAGCAAAAGAATTTGAAATGTGTTTTATCCTTGTGTAGAGCAAAGCAAAAACATCAGCACTGAACTTTCATTTTAGATTCAAATGAATAAAAACTATAAATCCTGCTTTCATAGGTATTAATGCACAGTATAGGTAAAGAACATATTAAATATCTTATGGAATATGATCTAAATATTATAATCGTATGAACATCTTTGTTAAACAACTATAAAACTAAAAGATTTAATAAACACTAGTGTTAGAGCAACTAGGACTTTAGAGTCCTTTCAAAGTTAAAGGAGTAGGAAAAAGGCGAGCGCACTAAATCATGTATAAACTTCTCATCTGATGTTGTTTCATAAAGCACATGTAAACAATGTTGGGACAGAATGACGATAATTCAGTGTGACTACTTCTGAGATGTCTGCTGAGGAGAACTGAGACTGGACGTTGATGCCAATCATTTCTTCTTGCCAGCATTCTTGGCATGCTTGTTGGGTGGCTGTGCGGAAGCAGAGGTGAGGGCTGCTTTTTCCAGAGCTGCCGACTGGGCCTCCTCCAGAGCTTGTTTCTCTTCTTGTTCCTTTTTGATGCTCGCTCGATGATGGCTACTAAATGCTTCACACGCATTGCGTAATTTCTTACAGCGTTGGCCCAAGGCTGCCTGGAGACAAGAGAAAAGGCAGAGAGAAAGTAGTTAGAGAATTAGAGGGAAAGGCAGCTGACTCCTTTTCACTTTGATAGTCACAGTGGTTCATTTCTTTCTGTTTCATTACATGCTTCTGCGTCTCTGTCACTGACCTGCATGTTTTCATACATCTCCAGCTGACGTCTCATTAGCTCCTTCCTGTTGAACACCTCCTGTTTACTGCGCTCCAACACATGCTCTCTGACCAACCGGTAAGTCTGGATCTTTTCAATACGCTCTCTCTGCTGGGCCTCTTCTATGTGCGAGTCCATCAGCACTGGAGAATCCTTTTGGTGTCTACATGTATGCACAAGAACTAAATGTATACAGTGTGTACAGCATTTTCCTGTCACATGAACTTATACCGATCTAATGAGAATGAATAGATATCTGAAGATATATTCAAGTACCTTGTACTATAGTACAGTGTCATTACATGCACTGTAGCTACTATGTCAGGATCAGGTGTTAAACACATTTTTGGAGATGGAAACTGAGGATATAGATACACCTGTGTGCACACAAGTGTGAATCTTGATGTGCCTGGCTGACACCCTTTAATAAACTTAACACATCTCTTTCTCTCTGCTTTTATTGCAGGCCACAGTGTCGACAGCCACCGTTAGCTGGACACACGTGTTGGCACACACAAGCACATGCGCACACTCACAGCAGGAGAGGATGGAAAGGTGATGGGAGAGGGGCACATCTCATTGGAGTAACGAGCTCATTGGGGTCCTGAAATAGCTCTCTAATTAAAAGACCCAAATATCATCTCATTTATCCTGGAGAGGGATGGACAGAGGGAGAGATGGAGGGAGGGAACAAGAGATGGTGTCAGGGAGAGTAATGGGAAACCCAGGGGGGACTGTGGAGGGAGATTCTTCCCTTTAAAACTCTTACTCTGACAACACAGTCACACACAGCACACAGACCAATTTGGAAAGCCATCGGCTAGTCTGCTGGCTTAGCCTTTGGCACGCAACGTTCAATTTTGGGGGGATTATGGTGAAACTGTTTCCTAACTATACTTGATCAGTTTACGCTATGTATCTATATGCAACGAAGGTTAAGTGAAATGTGACTGGTCAATTGCTAGGACAAAAACCAAAAAGCCCTTTCCTTATAGATGCTAGAAATTAAGTGCAAATATTTGTTTACAATGGGTACACATAGATGGGCAGCAAACTCATAGTTGCTTGTAACCGTAATTGTGTATTGATATCAAAGATATTTAAAATTAATCTCTTGGTAATCGTATGGATTGCAGGTTTAAGGACCCAAATGTAGACTCTGGAGGTAGAGTCATTAAACAGAAGGTGAGCCTTTGTTTCACAGTTCAAACTAACAATGAAAACTAGAAGCCCAAACTCTAATTTAGTCCAGCAGATCACAGAGCGAAAACGCATGGGGAAGTTAACAGGAAGACAGAATTATTTATACACATGAGGTGAGCAGGGAAGGGAAGACAGCTGGGGAAAACTAGACACAGTTGTAGACAATTAAGACAATGAGGTGGGGGGAAAAGTAAAACAGGAAATAACTCAGAGTCACTAAACACAACAGACAACTATGCTACCAAAGGAAACTAATCACAAACAGATGCCATAAACAGTAACTAAATGCAACAAGAACTGAAAGGCTGAAGACACAAGAGTGCAAAAAGCACAATGCAACCAAACAGAAAACCCCTGAAGATGACAAAGAACTCGAAATTCTAAATCAAGGACACAGGGAAGGTTAAATAACACAGAACATAAGGAGGAAAAATATGCTAACTAGCCTTTAAAGGAAACCAGAGTAACATTAAAGTCGAAATCAGAACCAAAGATTAACCCACACAATAATCCCCGCCTCAAAATATAGAAATCAGGACCTAAAATATAAGCAACAAAAAAAATTTAGCTGCAGTAAAAACTCTCTGTGATATTACTGTTAGTCCTTCAGTAACTGATGTCAGTAGTGGAGCTGCTGTATTGTCATCCTGAGGGCTGAGGCACATTTAGCTGTGCAGTTAGAAACTGAAGTCAGCTATATAAGAGGAGGCATGGCAGGTTTACGAATGTTACATTTGCGTATATTTTTAATGCATGAACATCAGCCTGTAAATCCAAATGTTAAGAGATTTCAACACAGTAAACTACTTACTGTTTTTGCTGTGTCATGTACTAATCACCCTAATGTTCAGAGTACCCACTCAAATCAAGCAAGTAACACCAGAAGATGAATGATTAAGTGCAACGTTATCCATTCATCCATATTCCTAACTGTTTATCCTTTTTAGGGCTGTGGGATAGAATTTGGAATCACCAATTAACCTGAGAGGCATGTCTTTGGACTATGGGAGGAAGTCCAAGTACCCAAAATAAACCCAGACAGCCACAGGGAGAATTTATAAAGATAAAGAAAGAAATAAACAGCAAAATAATAAAATGCTTATTATGTAAAAAATGTAATTACAGCCATAAAAACAAAAGGTACAACTTAAAAAAAACATTATGTCAGTAGCTATACTAAATAGCATCCACCATATCTCCATACATTACACACACTGCTGTGCCTTGAAGTCCTTGCATTGCCCTTTCAGGCCCTGTTAAGTATACAATGTAACACTGCTCTTCACACTGGACCAATGGGAGCAAAGGTCATAAAGACAGGAAATTATTAACAATGTTCTGCAGATATTGTATGAACCAATCTGTTCCTGAGAACAAGGACACCAACATATTCACCAACACACACACACACACGCACAAAAATCCCCTAATGCCATAAAGCCTTCCAGCTCTTAATTCAGGTCTACAAATCTACATTAGGCAACTAGACTGCATCCTGCATATTAGCCACAGGACCTCAACAGGGGGAGGAAAATGAAAGCATCTGTTTTAAAATACAATGAGATGATGTAACTTTCTTTGTTGGCTGTGTGCCATTTTCCATCTATGTCTTCTAGGCTTGCATGCTGGAACAAGCTGAACAATCAAACAGACAGTGAAAGAGAGAAAAGGGACAGAGAAGGATAAGTATAGCAGTGGAGAACCTGGTTAAGTGACTGTAGTCCATGTGAGGAAAGGAGCAGGGGGTGTCAGTCAACTTCTGATTGGCTGCACTCTGGGAGATATCTTGACCAGGTCTTGAAGCATCTGTATAAGTACCAATAGGACAAGCTCACATTACCATACACCATATGAGTTCACCTAAATATGTGTACATTTCTAAAGATTCATACCATGATCTTTGCTTTCCTCTGTAGCAGCATCACCACTCTGTTTTTGCTGCACTTGTTTAAGAAAACGGACACGAGACTGTAAAGCCTAAAAGCAAGACATAGTAAATCATTCTGTCTGTAGCGTATGTTTCAGTGTTGTGCACTTTTTAAAAAATAGAAATTAGAGTACATTTTATATTTCAATAGAAGACAGAATATATTGAATTAAAAGGGTTACCTTGGCAGAGCGTCCCGGCTCAACCATTTCCCATGCTTTTTTAATGGTTTTAATCTGGTCTATTCTTTCCGTGTCCCTCTTCACCTCAATGCCTTCTGCTTTGCTGTCGTCCGTGACAACACGTAGCATCCAGTTTGGTTTAGTTAGGTCGAGGCTCTGCGCAGACATTTGCACACAGAGTGCAAGAAACCCCACAAAAGAAAATAACACATGCTGAGACACACAAACACTAGAGTGGAAGGTTGGTTTACTAAAGTACGTTGTGAGTATGTCTACTTCAAATTCTGGTGTTTTGCCTTTGTTTTAAACAACGGATAATTTTTTGTTTATTTGGAGATCGCTTAGTGACTTTTCTCCACCAAAGTTGTGCTTATCAACAAATTTTAAATGAAAAACGAAGGAGACCAGTATTATAAAAACCTGAAAATGTCACTGTGCTTAATGTGTGGATTTAATGTGTAGCACAGCTGAGAACAAAATGCTGCTATTACGTGGATCAGAGGTTTATCGAGTGGTTCTGACTGATGAACCAAGATTGTATCTGAGAAATCTGAAACTATTATTCGCACTCACCATGCAGATTATGTTATTATGCATGGTGAGTGTGTTTCAGACATTCTGTATACAGGCAGGCCAGAGATTTGGTTCACGCTGATATAGATTGCCTAGCATTTCATAGCTGGATGAACATTTTTGGAGAGATGTTATCTACACCATCACCCAAATGCCTCCCCTACTCCTTGAACTACAGTACGACTTCTGTGACATATCTTAGCACCATTTAGGTAAACATGGTCTTCAGTTTGACTCCATTGACTCGTGTATGTATATACATGTGAATGCATGCATATACCTTTCTATAGGCGCTTTTATATTTCTACTCCTGATGTGCAGTTGACAGACTTGCAGAGTTGTGGCGTTTTGTGTTTCCTGTAAGAGTACCGTAGTAATACATTACCCTTTCTTGCGTGGCAGCTGACTTCCCCTTGTCTCCTTCGGTTTTGCGTTGGGTTTTGGGTGCATTAGACTTGTGGCCGTCACGATTTGGCGTGCTAGTGGTAGATGAACGCTTTAGATCCTCAAGCTTGTTTACTGCATTATGAAGCAGAGATTAAGAACATTAATATTTCCTGCTGTCTTCTAAAAATCTGCTGTGCATTTAGCTTTATAAATACTTTAACTATGGTGTCCAGTTTACATTAGATCTAGATCTAAGTTATCTAATGTTCTTATTGGGAAATGTTAATATTTTAGATTTTAAAAAAAAAAATCTTTTTGTGAAATGCTACCATGCTTCAGTTTTAAATACATACCATGTCTATAGACATTCAAGAGTATCAGACGTTCACATTCACAATTAAAGATGAGGACTGCCACACAAACAGTGCAGGTGCTGTGCAGCTGAACATATGCTAGATGGCACTGTTGCACTTTAAAACTGAAATCAGATTCAATCCCCAGCTTAGATGAAGTATTAACTATGAGTCTCACTTCTCTGATATAGAGGCGTAATAATCCATCATTTAGCTGACACCCTGCCATTCTGCCTGAAGAGCTTTGGTGAATGCTCAATGACTTACTACTATCTCAAGTCATAAAAAAAAAAATCTGTGCTAAAACTGGATGTAAATATCAATCTGTGCTGTTGTAATTTAGCCCGAAAGGATCCTGAAAACTGATCTAAGTTGGACATGCTTGAAAAAAAATTGTAAGATAAGACTGTTGTGTGTTCTCATGGTAACACTGCAAAGAACTGAGGCTGACTCCTTGAACAGTAGGACTTTAAGCAAATATGTGAAAATGTGCATGCATTCAAAAACATAAGCAGTGCAGTTTTTTTGTTTTTTTGACTACAGCTTGTTAAACAGCTTTTAAAGAGGTTTCAACGCTTGGTGTGCCATGTAGTGTGTGCGTATTCATGTAACATGCAGGGAGCATGATCAAGGGCAGAGGCTCACCACTGAGACAGAGTTAAACTGGATGAAATTAATTCACTTTCCTGCTGAGATATTTCCCAGGACACCAGGGGGCAAGAGCCAGCTTCATTTGACATCCCACTGACCCATTTTCATAAGCTTAGGGAAAACATAGAAGGTTTTGTATGGACACTGGCATATAGATTAGCCCACATATCTACCTAAGCATATACTGGCAAAAAATTTTAACATGCAGAAAAACACTGTCTATTTAGGGCAGTCTCAAAGGACAGTGTTCACTTTACACGCAAACACACATCACCTGTAGATTTCATATCATGCAAACAGAATAGCCGAATGGTTAAGTATTGGGGAACATTGGCATCGGCTCCAGAGAAAACACAACGAGAATTCGGTGATAGCAAGCTGGCTTTCCTCTCCAGACATTCATGCACACTCTCCTCATGCAGCACCCCATTCAAAACAGCATCGACAGATGCTGCGATTATTTCATTCCCTTCAATTTTTTAAAATTTTTTTTAAGAAGCTTCAACCAATTTCAAAGCCGTGATTTTTCAATTGATCCAATTTGTATAGCATGATTAAAGGCAGAGAACCAAGAGCTGGTGGCAGAGGACGGGATTACTGCCACAGCCAGCGACCACTGGGCACAACAAAATCACACTCTGTGATCTGCAAAAGCAGCTGCATTCATTTGGCTTTCATTAGAGTTGTGATTACAGGCCCATGGCAAGTGGAAGCAAAGAAAAAACTGTGTCTGTCTTGGCCCCTGACACTGCCTACTGAGTATCACTCACATTTCAGACTGAGCACAAAATAAACTGTGCGAAAACAAACATTAAGGGCTTAGTAGAAAATCCATTCAGAACCAAGTGCTTAAATGATGACAAAGTTTTGATGCAATAACAGAAATGAAACTGCTTTATGGCCCATTACAGGCCTATCTGTGGGAAGATTCATGGAGCTATAGTGAGTTATCCAAACATATGTGTATGTTTTCCAGGAAAAAGATGCAAACAGTGTTTCTTTCCTGGCTGTCCCCTTGGAAACCGATTTGGTAATAGTAAATGCCTTAAGTATGTACCTCTTGTCTCATTATTCTCCAAGTCTTTGACTGAACGGGCAAAAGCCAACTGAGATTCACCCAGATTCCAGGTCTTATAAAGCACCTCTGCCTGCACCACGTACTTATGAACCTGTGAAACATGGATGAACAGTTGATGTACAACACCTGCATCAGAGTACAATATAATGCATTACACACATACAAAAAAAGGCATATACAACATGATTTATGCAGGAAACAAAACTATGAACTAAAGCCAACACAACTTGATAATATACTATAAACATACAACTTTGGAAATGTTCATGACACAGGGAGATGGAGATAAAAAAAAAAAAAAAAGACCTAGAACCCACTTTGCTGCTGTGGTAAACACTTAAAGCGCATGTTTAACACAAAAACAGAGTGAAGGCAGAGGGCTAGTTAGCCAAGGTTATCTCACGTAACTCCCACGTCCATCACGCTGAACAGAAAGGACAGAATTCAGACAAAATTCCAAGAAGTAAATCAAGCGTATAAAGAAACACAAAAAAAGCACTACAAAAAAAATAAGTGGCATATATTTAATTTTTTCCCCATTCACTTACATATATCTTTGAGTCCACCCCCCCAACTCACCCTACACAAGTCTTTACAATTATTCCACCATTACGACGCATCATTGTGTGTGTTGTGAGTCCCTGTGGCAAACAACGCTGCCCTATTCACTCACCCTCTGCTTTAAGTCTTTATCTGTTCTAAGCTCTAATCAATAGCTGCTATCAGTGTCATCTGACATTATCTGTCTTAGTGCTACTGACTCACTGTGTTCCCCCCAAAAAAAAGATTTAAAAACACACATGGCATATCTGAAGCGAACGTCTTAACAGGTCTGTAAAATTATATGTTTTTGTAGCCTTAATTCACTGCTTTAACTGCGACATTAACTGTGTGTATTTGTGAGAATTTGCCGAGGAAAAGCAATTATTATTCACCAGATGCATCACTGGAAAAAAAAAAATCACCACAGAAAAGAATGAATAATAATAATAATAATGAATAATAATAACTATTTTTCATTTTCCACTGTGTGCGTGTGCATGTGAATGTGATGATACACACCTACAGAGCATAACATATGCTTTTGCAACCCTTAAACTAAGACAACAGGTGTGTTAGATGGGGGGTCTTCAGACATTACAGTGAGTCATAAATCATGCACAAATCATGGCTCTCTGACAAGCACTGATAAGTCAGACAGTAAAAAAGAAAAAACCCACCCCGCCAGTTTCTGCTGCTCTCCTCTTCTTGTCAAATTGTGTCTCTGAGAATGTGAGTGTGGGTGAGACTAAATTTGCGTGTGTTTGTGTGTGTGCGCGTGCTTACAGGCGTAATCTGGCAGAAAAAAATTATATCAACAGGCAGCAAGCACGTGGGTGAGAGAGACAGAGAGGGAAAGTGAGATGCCCATGAAAGTGAGAATAGTTAAGTGTTTGAGCAATAGCAGATACCACGCAGACAGTTGTCAGTGATACCATAGTCTCTGTGGGAGGCTGGTGCTGGTCAGATGAGGAGATAGATTTTTTAACTGCGCTGTCTTCCCCATCTTTTTGCTGGAGAGTGTTCTGCGAAGGAGACTGCTCCTGTTTCTTTTCTTCAGTGTCTGTAAGAGAAAGTTAAATCTATTAACGCTGATAAAGGACAAGAATAATTAATATACTAGGAAATACTTTCTAAACACTCTAGCATCTGGTCCAAATAAAATTCTAAAGCTCTTCTCTTATTACTTTAACATTTAAAATTAAGTCTGATAACAGGTAGAGTTCCAGCATATTAAGTAGCCTTGCTTGTGCTTTCCGAAGTGGTTCAAGGGCGGTTTTGTGTATAATTTGGTTTAAAAATGAGCATACAACAGCAGAGCTTTCACTCAGCATATGAGAGAGAACAAAAAGTGCCACATTTAAAATGTTTCCTGGAAAACGAAAATCATACTCAAAAGGTTGGGAAGAACATGGAACTCTTTTAAGAAGGATTTTGTAGAAATTGCTAGCCAGCTGAGCATTGTTGGACAGCTGGAAGATGAAAAGAAAAATGAAATAAAAGAGTAGGAGGAAAGATAATCCTCTTTTTTAAGTGCAGCATATGTTTAAAAAAAACAACCAAAAACATAATAATATTAGCAATGTTGACTGCTGAATCCCAGTTTTAACATTAGTAGCATACCACCTCCCTCATAAATTTGACGTGTCTTGTGTGTGATGCATTTGTCTTCTATATTCGTGAAACACTATGAATGTTACTGTAAGCAGAATAAAGAGTCATGTTTGCTGTTGGCAGATTGTAGTAGCTCTCACCAACTAAAACTGCAACGTGGAATTTAAAGAACTACTGAACAACTACCGTCACTAAAGGTTATTGAAAGAAATGTAAAACAGTGAGACAGTTACACTGGTTTCATATGTCGAGTGTTAAAATGTGAAACACAGATCATCACAAATGAAAGAGATGCCGTCCAAGTACTGTCAATGAGTCAGCCAGATTTTCATTTCAAAATGCCAGTTTCAATCCAGAACAATCTCAACAACCTTCTTCATTTGCTTTGGTTCCTGCACCTAATGACTCCTCACCTTTGTTTGCCAGGAAGACAAAAACAGGAATCACCACATGGCCCTTCCCAGTGTTGCCAGCTACTTGTTTCTCATGGTCCAGAATGGATAGCTGTATCAGTACATCTGGCTGTGAAGTTTGAAGCTGAACAGTTCCTACAGTGTCTGTTGTTACATGTACTCTGTAACTATAAAACATTTCACGTTATAGCATTAAACTCTCAGAGTATCCCTGCTTTTTCCCTTTTATTAACATTAAAAAATAACACTGTATGCCATATAATTCTCTTACCAACATATGAGATTTTTGTCATTTGGAATGTAATAATCCTGGAATTCCTTTACTGAGAATGCACTGACTGGAGTGTCACGGGACAGCTTTGGAAGTGGTTCCTTTGAGCCGATCAAGCACATCCTCCACTTTGCACCAGAAGGGGGTAATTCAGGTGTGACAGCCTCCACTACAAAGGTATAACCGAGCTGGGTCAAGGGATAGAAAGTTCACCATAATATTATAATTTTATTTTAGAAGGGAGTGTATTGGACAGATAATATCAACACCAAAAGCTATAATAAAGAGTTTTAAAAGGATTTCTCTATATACAATACTGAAAATGTTCAAAAAAGGCACCATGCAAAAGTATCAAGTACTTTTTTAGAGTTTTCATATCCACACACCTTATTGGGTTGATAGACATGGGGTGCTACTCTGTTGAAGACCATGTCCACCTCCTCTCCTGTGTCATTATTTATGATGTGCAGCAGACAATTTGGGATTGGAGAGTAGACCTTTGGTATCACCAGCATCTCCTCAGAAACCAGGAAAATCTCTCTGTGAACCAGTAAAAAAATTAAGTCGATAACATATCAAATTCTGCTACTTACTACTGTTACTGTTTTTATGTGAAAAAATGTGAAATATCTTTCTAAACTTTGTTTAGCTTTATCAGCATAAATCGGCTTAAAGCATAGACATTATCAAAGGAAGAGACATGTCAATTCTAAAGAGAAATGTATGAGCAACACCAAAGATAGCATGGCTAGCTAGCAAGGTAATAAGAAGACCTCAGCCATTTACACCAAGGTTTTCCAAGACAGCCTAGGAATTCTCTTTCACTGAGTCTACAATGTTCTCTGACCTAAAGACCAAGACCCATGAGTTGGCTGTGTCTGGAAGAGAGCCAGTGTAATCAGCAAAGGCGATTCTGGTCGATTCATCTCGTAGACATGGGTAGAGGTCTGCTTTCCTCTTAGAATTTTTGATGATATGGCTGTGCAAGAAACACAGAAAGTTCAAAGCACATTTAAATTTCAGCTTAAGCTAAAACCATGTCATGAATACAGTTTTAATTTAAAATAAGACTATGTATTCATGACAAAGTCCCAGAAAACAATCTACACCTCTTTCATAAGAAGGAGCCAGGTGCACTTTGCTTTTCAGTGCGATCTTTGACTTAAGTGATTATTACTGTCAGTTAAGAAAAACGCATCCTCAAAGGATCGCCCCCCCTCTCCCCTTTCATCCACCGTACACACATTGACTGAGCTTTTATTGCTCATGCACACACATGCATCCCCAGGCAGCGGGTCATTCGGCAGACGCTGGTAGCTGATTGGAATAGGGAGAGTATAAACAGCAGATGGTACCACTGGGAAAAGATGGAACACAATGTGGAAAATGCTCCCTGCATGTCCCCCACAGGCTGCCACAACCAGGAGAGGGAGCAGATTCTGGGCATGCAGTGCAACAGAGAGGCTAAACGCATGCCATGCAATATACACAGCATTGGCACTGGACTGCATTTGTAGTGCTTTGATATTCTTTCAAATATTTGTGTTGACAAAAAATGCTACATTAGCTAGACTCACCATCTAAGCACACACAGTCAGTACATTTTTATTATTTAGTCACCTCTGTCATGCACTTTTACAGACCTCAGTTGTTCATTTACCTCAGCAAGAAGGTTGCATGTTTGTGTGCATCAGATTCAATTGTTGACCACATGGCTGAAAGGACCTTGGACGCACTGAGATTCTCCTTTGTTCCTGAACGACATGAGCACATGCACAGAAAAGTAGCCTCCATTAAAGATGAAAGAAAAATCCATGTTGCTGTCAAACGCATGAAAAAATAATTGAAGTTGACCTAGTTCAGAGTGGGAAGCAGATATTGCAAAGTGCATATTTACTTAATTCAGCGAGAGGCTGATAGGAGAAGATTATTCTCACCTTGGCAATTAACTTTCACACTCATCTCACCTGACAGGTAACCCCTCTGACAGAACACAATTTCTGACAAGAAATCCTGCATGCTTGCGAGTATGCATGTAACAGTAAATGTGTGCGTGTGCATGTGGGCAAGAGAAATGCTCAGAAGAGATTGCTTAATGCTATATTTTTTTCACATGTGGCAAAAGGCTTTCCCAGTTTTTCCTGCCACACATTCCTCCTTGCCCTCTGCTCTCTTTTCTAAGTGGCCCTTCAAACTGACCAGTATGATGTAAGATTGGCAACTGAGACTTACTAAAGGAGCTAAGAGAGTGGAAGAAAACAGAGTAAAAACAAAAAGAGAGTGCATAAATACCGGGGAACCACTGAGGCGCTTGAAGGGGACCATGTCATTAACAAGCACTATGCTGAGCAATGTGGCCGACATGGCATGCTTTGAATGAATGGTTTGTCAAAGTGCTATTAGACAGTCAGTGTCACTATGAGTGGAACTCTAAAGGCTGCACTTTGTGCTTTGATTTGAGAGAACTTAACTATGTTAGGCCAGTTTCATAAAAAGTCAAGCTGTTTAGTGTGTGCATGTACATGTGCTCATACTAATGTCACACAACCACCAGCATATAATTTAGAAATGCCGGCAGACGGACTCTAATGATGTGGGTATTTTAGATGTCTGAGATGCTCAAGCCACATTTTCAAGCCATGGGAAATTAGGCACACTCTCATTTATGGTGTATTACAGTGCCGCTTTAGGCAAACCCCGCATTAATGAAACTGTCCATATGCACATATGTACAAGTTACTCAGAGGGGTCACGGTGTCATGTGTTGTTGCCTGAAGAAGACACATCAATAAACAGAGGATGGCTGTGCAGTACGTCGCCTACAGCAATTCCTCAGGAATCAACAAACAGTGATGGACCTTCGCATTAAGATGATTACTGTTACATTTCCTCTAAAAACACATCCAAATATTTTCACTAAAACTGAAGGAAATTTCTAATTTACCAGAAAACTGTTCAAAAGCAAAGCTGATACTAAAACAGTATATTAATCCAAAGCGACGCTGGAATAGCTGCACACCACTGTCTCTATGTAATCTCTCATTTTTCCTAGAAAGTGTCCACTGTTTCCCCGTCTTCTCTTCCCTATCTTTCTGTTGATGTCACTAATGAACATCAGTCGGTGATGCAGGAATGTTGTTTGCACATGTATATGATGCGTGTGTTCCCTCTACGTCTGTGTATCCCTGATGTGGTTAGCCTCCATCCATCAGGATTTATTAGTAAGAGTGCCATTCTCATCAATACATATTTGCGTTGCTGCTCAGGTGCTCGATGTACACCACCAGGCTAAATTCTACAGATGCAGAATGCATCTGTATAAATGCAGAACTAGCAGGTGTTTTGTGTGAGGTTTTTTTTTTATAATAAATGATAATCTATGAATGAAATACAGGCAATCCTGTGTGTTTGTGGGTCTTTTTTTTCATTTTTTATGGGTTCTGAAATTGCTGTAATTGCTGTGTCTCTCTTCTCCACAGACAGAGCACAGAAAATAAAGTATTCAATGGCACTGCCTACTCAAAAGTCAGTATTTTTTATCATTCATTTGAAAGATGAGGTTTGAATCACACCACTTTCCTTGAAATAATATATTCTCTGTGTGTGCGTGTACATGCAGTTGTTTACCAGGTTTTGAGGCATTAAGGATCTCACGAACCAAGTGCCCTCTGAATCCAGCCTGCAGAATGGTCACTGCCTTGACCTCTCTGTCTGTTGGCTCCCTGTCTCTCCACATTTCTGGGGGCTCCGAATCTGCATTTACTTAACAAGCAGAATGAGGGCATAAAACAGCAAATTGTGGGTGAATATGAATTAATGAAAAGAGCGAAACTGCATGTAATCAAAGACACATTTATTTAATATTATTTTGATTTAATGTGTAGCTGCAACCTTATGATATTTTTAATGTGAACAATTACTTAGGATGAGTCAGTGCCTTACAGTGTTTAAAGCTACAGAAGTGGTCTTTTACAATTACACGTACTATCTATGTGCTTAAAATTTTATGTACATAACATGATAGCACACAATATCTGCAAACAAATAAGTGGCACCTACATATAGGGGGGGATTCTTCAGGGAACAGTGAAGGGTCAGCAGTGAGAGCTTGTACAGCAAACTGCTCATCTGCTTTCAGCTTCCTCCCCAGAGCCTCACACAGCATGTGGTAAACTGCCAAGTTAAACATCTACAAACACCAGCACACATGCAGTCATGGTAAAAAGAAAACACACCTTCTGTCATTTCTAAGGTTTTGCATACCAGGACATAACAAGCAAGCAAGCCTGAGCAGGTCTTAAAATCAGCTCAATACAACCTGAGATGAACACCAACATATGGCATATTACAACGTGTCATTTCTTTAAAATGCAGAAGCAGTGTGTGAAAAACCAAGTACACCTTTACTGCTTCCATTTGAATTAGGAGGGTAAGCAGTAGCCAGGACCTGCTAATCAAACTGACTTGATTAATTGATCATCAGCAAATGTGACTATTTGGGTGTGTGTTAACACAAGGCCAAGGAGGAAAAACAGCAGCAATGACCAAATTAAGGAGGACATACTGTCTTTTTGCCGTGGTTGTACGTGTTGCACCACTGTAACTATATGAATCCATAACTCCTATGACCAATAGTCTTTCCCGTGTAGGAGGGCTGTTAGGCCCCACACCAGTCATTACCTTTAAATAACTGCACGGGTGAGTTTCTATTAAAGTTGCCTAAACACACCACATTGCAGGAGTTAAAATATACAGAAATAATTTGCATATTTTAAAATATTTTTTAATCCTTTAAATGAAAACCTTGTCTTTCACTGGTATCTTTGTAAGGCTTGTAAAAAATGCATTCTGTTCCAAGTAAAAGACACCACAGTCATATAACTGTGGACTCTTGTAAAACTGTCTCCATTGAGGCCTTGCAGAAACTCTGACCAGTCAGAAATGATTATTCCTCAGGGCTATTGTAAATCAATGTCAATTAAGCAACACTAATTTTCTATAATAGTCAAACATATTTGCTCAATAATAAATTAAGTTTATGGTAATTCAAAGTCGTAAATCAATGTGATTTATCTAATCCAAATTAAAGACATGGCTTAACAACTGTAAAATGCATTTTTCAACATGCAGATTTAGCAGCTGTCAATTGTCAATGACTTGCCAAAGGTATAAAGGATGCCAAGGTATACACTCTACATAGAATCTAACTGTGTGCCCCTATGAGCAAGCTACCTTGCAGTGCTCCCATTTTTCCTGGGTGGTGCTGATGTTTCTGGGACAGTGAGTTTCTTCCAGAGTCTTTCTTAGTGCTGGCTGCTGCTGCTCATCACTAAAAGAAGCCACCAATCTGGACAGGGCCCTAAAGATGGAAGAGGCCTGCTCAGTGAAATGGGCACTTTCCTGTTAAAAGAGAAGAACCGTTGGGAGGCATTTCAGTTTTATTTAGTGCTGGGAGTTACACAGAAAGAAGGTAAACAGGGACAGCGTATGACACTACAATCTGGTGCACTTTCATGGTGATCAAATCAGAACTGCTTAGAACATTTACTATATGCATATAAACAGTGATGGGCTAAGGATACACAATCAACAAAAGAAAGATGAAAAGTATACATTCAGCTACACAAAGGCAAGAGAAAATGTGTGAAAGCAGCGTCACTGTCTAACATGATGTAATTTTCTAAATTGAAGCTGGAGTAAGCCCAGTTTCAAAATGCCACAGTGAGGACATTGCAACAAGGGCAATGTTATCCTCTTTGTCACTATGTTCCAATAAGCTCTGCTCTTTTTTTAAAATAATGTCATGAGGTAGGATAAAAAATTGCATATATTCTCTTTAGTTTTCTTTTCTTTTTTCCAGTTTCAGTTATTTCACCACAAAATATCATGACAGATGTGCTTAAATTGAACAGCATGAGGGCTAGTTTCTTCATGTGTTTAACCAGCCCTTATATTTCTTAATCAATATGTGCCCCTTTGACCCTTTTTATTTACATATAGTGTATCACCAAAGCGATCGCTTCCATTTTTGTGAAAATTTTCCTGGAGATAAAAAAAAAAAAGAAAGCTGTTTACATATCAAATCTTATATCAGAAATGTGGAAGTGTATCTGTTTAGTAGCAGCATGTGGCAGAAAACGGCTGCAGGATAATATCCTGAAAGGAGCACCATTGCTCAGAAAACCACCTATTTACCACAATGGAATTGCCATCATTATCAACTGTTAAATAAAGGCACCTTTGTAAGGTGTGGCATGATGGTTTCTTCCTCTCCAAAGATGAATGGTGTTTTGCTGCAGAGGTGGACATGGTAGCCCAATGCTGCATTTATGTGAATGCACAGCACATGCCGCCTGATGGGGAGAGCACAAAAAAATTGCATTCTGGAAGCAATCACTCATTCACTGCACTTTCCTAAAACCTGTGGTTCCCAGCCTATTTGGCTTGTGACCTTGAATCTGTACACGGCGGGCTCGACCTGTTGCCATCAGTTCAACCACAGAGTGACGTTTCCTTCTTAGATTCAACTATAAAACTATCTAGAATAAAGAAATCAAAAGAAAATCAGACTATTTGTGTAGAATTACCAACTGTTTTTGTCCTACAACCACATTTCCAAAAAATGTGCTTCCGCATTCTGTTTTTAATTTACATTTTGTTGTACATAACAATTAAAGCCACTGACAGAGAACATGAATAGCACTGATTAACTAGTTACAATGCGATGGTCTAGTGTGAAAACTTAGGTCCTGTAATTCATATAGTTGCTAACAGAAACTACAAAATCAAAGAGAAATCCCTTTCCTTTTTTTAGCATTAGAGGTGCTATGTTCCTGTCAAGTAATACTGACTAGGTCAGACAGTCAGATGTGCAGTAGCCTAATGTCCTCTCCGCCAAGTACCAAACTGAGTTCACAAGGTCTGGTCAGGCATGAGAGAGTGGAGCTCCACTTTCTTGGCCCCATTAGCTTTACATAATTTAGCCATTACAGCCCTAACTAGATGGATGAGCACTGAGGCGGAGCTGGGCTCGCACTGTGGAAACATTCAAAAGGGAAATAAATGCGAGCGAGAGAAAAGAAGATGAGGAGATGGGAGAGAAGACAGTGAGAAGAAACTAAAACAGAAACTGAGACAAAAGATTAGGCTTAACAACAAGTTATGATGAAAAAAAAAAACTCTTTTAACATTAACAGATTAGCACAGATCATCATGTCAGTGGTGAGACCATAAAGTTTAACATATGAAGATGGGCATACAAAGAGAGCTTTAAAATGATTGCTGCCCAGAAGCAATATCAGATATTATTGTCTTGGAGAGCTAATACTATGAGGCGTATGGGCATGGTTAGTTGAGTGCTATGTGTGTGATTATGGCTCAGTGGTAATTGCACTCCTCCATACCTGCACCTGACCCCAGAAACTAGGCCCTCTGCTTCTAGGCCAAGTCACACCCAATAATAGAGACTAGGACAGATGCTTTTTACTGCTTTTCAGAGCATCTGAGGTACGCAAGATATCCTCTGCAGGATACCCTTTGCAGGATACTCTACAGCTATGCAGAACAGATCTTTGCTCAGCTGTATAAATCCCAACAAGTGTGAAACATGCACATTTTCTTTTCTTTGTCCACAGATCTCACAGGTGCTGTACAAAAAAAAGAAAAAATTCACCATTATTTGAACAAGTTCGCGTGATGACAATTACATATTGCTTAGGGTAATTTAGGGTTATGAGTGTAAAGGTGAAGGCGGAGAACTGAAGTGTGAAGAAATGTTAAAACAGCTGATATTTTGTTTCAATACATAACTTGACAATGTAGTTAGAAGATAAGGTTTAAAGCTGCATACAGATGAGATTAGAATGGACACAATTGTAAAGCTTTTACTTAGTATTGTGTGTTGAGTGTAATGTTTTATTAGGAAATCATAGTATCACCAAAATCCTAGGCAAAAGAAACAGTGGGGCATATTAAGTACAGTATGACAATACTACAATGGTATTACTGCGAATTTAATCTAAGCCTATCATTTTGATCAAAATACTCTACAGTTCTTAATAATAATCAGTGCTGTCCTACCCCGAGGGTAAGTTTAACACAGCTGCCTTTGAGGAGGTGGTCTTGATGGAGAGAACTGGCAGCTGAGACTGCAGACTTGTCCAGGAGTGTGGCACGGCGATGAGAACTGCAGACCTACGTGCTGCTGACATCTCCTGTTCTGTGAAAGTGGAGTAAAAAAAAAAAAAAAGGAACTGGTGGCACTCTGCAGGAAACACAATTACAGTGGGTTCACAAAATAAAAATAAAAATAACCCAAAATATAGATTAAATATGTCTTTGATGCACGGT
>VVHJ01063867.1:58545-70734 GCA_015107715.1 Tylochromis polylepis
GGAAAAGGTCATTAAAAAAAAAAAAAAGGAACTGGTGGCACTCTGCAGGAAACACAATTACAGTGGGTTCACAAAATAAAAATAACCCAAAATATAGATTAAATATGTCTTTGATGCACGGTTTGTACCTGCAAAAGGAGTTAGTCTCTGTGTTTCCATGTATGTGTGTTTGTGCCTGTGTGCTGATAAGCCCTTACTCTCCTCACCTGTATGCCCCCAGAGAAGAAGAGCAGAGAAGCTGATGAGGATCTGGGAAGGTTGCAGGCTGTCCACACACAGGTAATAAGTGCCTCTCACCTCTGGACACTGCTGGAAGAAACACAGACACAGAAAAGAACAAGTGGAAGAGAGAAAGAGCAGAAAGCCGTCAGGAGACATGGAAGATAAACTAATAGAACGGTGGCTTAGTGGAGGAGAAGTTGAAGGAAAATTCAGAGGAGAGAAGAGAGCATGGTGGCAGTGGGGGATTAAAAAAAACAGGTGGAGGCTTCATAGTTGGCACCTAAATGAGAGATACTGAGACAAAGAATTCAGTAATGTCAGAAAAAGCAGCTGCTGAGAAAGGCGAAGCAGGAGACAAAGAGAGGGGAAGACTGACAGAGACCAAAAGGGTCAGAAAGCATGCATTTCAGAATAACAAGCCGAGACAATTCTTAGTGTGCATATGGGAGTGTTGCTGTTGTTTACATGCTTACTTCAGGGCTTGCTACAGCCAGGGATCCGGAGCTAAGAGTCTGTGTAGATGATCCACTGCATTTGACGGCTACTGTTGTTTTGGAGAGGACAGTACTCTGCAGATAACAACAGCTTAGTTAATCACAGTATGTCCCATACAATTACCAATTTTATGTCAAAGCACAAACACATTCAATTATGTGGGAAAATAAAGCCACAGTTTAGTCCCATAGATAGAACCTGCACAGTCTGTACCTTAAAATATGATTTCTGAATATGATGCTGGTAAGTCTCTGGTTTATGAAACACCAAGAGAGTTCTGAAATTAAAATACAAATAATCCCAGTTATTTCATTTATTTTAGCATGAGCGATTATGATATTAATCAGAACCTATTTCTGCATGTATTTGTGTGTGTCTCACTGAAAGCATTTATCAAAGTCCTGCAGGTCAACCCAGGTCTTCTGTAGGACCGGTTTGCTATCAGCAGAGGATTCCTCAGTTACAGGCTCTTTGATTGCAGATTCGGGCCTATCTGCAAACAAAGTTTAAATTGAATATAGGGTGACACAATTCCGGAATAATAATACATTTTTATACATGCATTTTCTTGTGTTAGTCATTTGGTATAATGTAGTATGCATACAGAATATAGCCACCTAGCTGAAAGTGGAGCCACTGGGTAAAATTCTTTATATCTTCTTTGTCAAAATGCAGGGAGTAACTAAACGCTTTTCCTCTTGTGACTCATAGCAAGTTATCCTAGACTCAAATCATTATCTTAAACACAGTGAGCCGAATTGGCCAAACTCCCACATAATGGCACAGTGTAAGCGCACATGCACATCCTCACTCCCACTCACCGACTCCCACTATCTCAATGCATCTCATAGACATATGCACACATCCCCAAAGAACACACACATGCACACCCATACACATACAAACAGTCTGCCCCCGAGCTCTACTTAAAGCGAGAGTCTGATCAGAAAGCTGAGGTGGCGAGAGCCACTGTCTCTGCTGTTGAGCAATGGTGGTCCGTTAACTCAAACTGCAGGTGTTACTAAGCAACTAAACGGGGGCAGAGAGGAGGCAGGGAATTGGCCGGTTGTCACAAACCATAATTTCAGTCCTATCTTTTTCAAAACGTCTCGACCAACCGCTACAAGCACAGAGAGGAAGATAGTTGGAGTGGAGGCAAGAGATAAAAATATGTCTAATCACATTAATTGGGACTATGTTGAATGGATTCTGTTTGAGTCAAACAGTACGAAGACCTCCACTACATATGTCAACTGCACAAAAAAACAAAAACAGCTGAACTTAAGGGGCATTTGTTATTTGTGGCAGTCTAATATTTGACCTCAGGTAAAGCCATCTTATGTTGGGATTCAAAGACAACTCGCATTAGGGGCCTGGTGTTGCAAAGTAACAGCTTTTACCATTGGAGATGTCATCACTGTTCTTCTTGTCCTCTGCAGTAACCTAAAGGGACAATGAGAGAGTGGAAAAAAGAGAACGTGAGAGAGGCATGAACTGTGTGTTGCTGACAGAGTAGCACTGGCAGAGATACGCCTCCACCCTCTAGTGATTCCATGCCAGCTGTGGTGTTGGGCCATTCTCACCCAACACTGAGACACGGTTTAATGTGACAGGGTCTGCCCCTCCCCCTGCTAAAAACACCAACAGGGAATACCAGCTCTAATTTACCCCGACTGTCAGTGACAGATGAGGAGTTATAATGTTGTTTAGCGTGTTGCTTCTTTGAGAGGGGATTTACTAAACAGTTCTGATTTCATGCTCATCTGGTCAGCACAATAAAGAAACATAGCTAATGAGTCATTATCATATGCTTCAAGTAGCATTATGTTTGGTGTGAGCAAGACAGAAGATGGTGTGGTCTTTAAAAGCGCATTAGAGTTATCAAAGAGAAGTGCAAGAATTAGTACACCAATATCAGCTGGCTCCAACTCTCCTCTAGCCTCCCCACCTCCTTTTACAATTTTTTTAAATGTATTTCAAACAATGCACCCCTCCGGAAAAATTCTGGTGAATGTCCAACAGTTTACTCAGCTCCGAATAAGAATTATATATCTTCGTGTCGTGTAACTTCAAAGCAACCCCTGCCAAGACTCTCTGATGAGTCAGAGTGAGTGTGTGTGTCTCTGCGTGTGAGTCACCGCATATTTCAATAAGTACCCAGAGACCCAGACAGACGGAAAGAGGCATTGTGATTGGGAGGCACACTTGACCTCCTCTTCATCACTGTATAGCAACACTTTCCTGCTGCAAAAATGTCAGCGCGTATGTCAACGTGTCTTGTGTGCATAAAATAAATTCGAGCTCCAATCTGTGGTATGTCCTGTTCCCCGACAGCACAGCACTTTGCTACACTGCTTGTTTTACCTGTGTAGACTAAGGAGATATAGAGACAGACACACTTTACGCACAGAGCTCCTAGGATTATAGCTGCTGTTTTCAGTTTTTCAGCAATTTTCCACAAGAAAGTCACAGTCATGATAGGAGAAAGATGGCATTATCAACAGCCACCCCACCGTTTTATTTTTGCACATACAAATTAAAGCCTTTCCAATATACTCTCTACATATTTAACATTCTCCCCCTGAGAGAAACCGTAATTAGTGATGCAAACTGAAACTATGCAGGTGCTTGGTTATTTGATGACTACCACACTCATATTAGAAGTTGAATCATAATGCTTAAACCCAGACCTAATGCGTTAACCCACACTACAGTTGAGAGAGTGGGCCATTGAGGGCATTAAGCACATCATGTGAAGGCACCTTCTTCTCTCATAGAAATATAGAGCTGGGTCAAAAAACCAAATAGAAAAAAAAAACCCTCTCATGTCATTTATAGTCTGTCAACACGTGACCCCGCCATGTGCTTGTCAAGAGCAGGAACACACTTTAGATAAATGTGGCCCATGTGACACACACACACACACACACGCCTACACACACATCAAACGACACATCAAATTAGCATGTCCACACTGCCCTAACCTAACCTAACCGCTCTATAACTGGTCACAGTTACACAAGAGGGCGATTAATATGAACTCTATTTTCTCCCCTATGCTAGGAGTGAAGTGTAATAATGAAGCCCCCAGGAGACGCAGACACTGATGGCTCATCATCTAATTGCGCTGCTTTTTTCATCAGCACAGTACATGACCTCTCCCTGCATGAAACCCACGCATTCAGCTCACCACCACCGCACACCAGAGATTCTCTCTTCCCCGTTTCCCAGTTTCTTGCCCCGCTTTCATCTATTTCAGCCCAAATATGACTTTGTTTATATTTTCTTTTTTTTTTTTAGTTCCCCTATATTTTTTTATCGAACAATACAGTTGTCCACCATTTTTTTTTAGTCTTTGCTATCTTTGTTTCTGCCCTCTTCTCTCTGTCTGCATGTGTCTGCTACGATGACTCCCCACCCCCTGTTATTTCCCTTTCCTAGCTGGTTCTCTCTTCAGTGCAGATGTGCCCCTGGTCAGTAGTGGCCTGGCTGGGAGACAACAGAAGTGACTTTGAGACTGGGGGATGGCACCCATGTTGTCACTGACACACAGAACTACTCTGAATAGCCTTTGACCGCATACATGCAGGGCAGAGAGAGAAGTGAGGCAACAGGAAAGCAATGAAATGAAGACATAACAAAGGGCAACAAAATTTTTTGCTGAAATAAAATAATGTCTTCATTCATTCCTTTTTTGGCATTCTATCGGGTCATAGATCCTTAAATTCTATTCTATTGTATAACAGTGGTTATTTGAGGTTCTACAACAATGCTTTGTTCACAAATATTTGTGAAATTTAAAAATATTTTGCCCTCGTGGACCATAATTCTATATACCTCCATCTTGTCAGTGCAGTTTGGTGAGTTAGTGGTGCATTCAGCCGCGACAAGCTCAAGGCCTTCTTGACATTCAGTCTCCTCTTCCTCAGTAATGGAGACCAGAGGGGATCTGTGGGAACACTTCCTGGGAGTGTTTTGCTTGGTCTCTCTGACACATAAAGACACATATTCAAGCACCATGTTGTGTGCAAATGTAACATATCATAATCATACCATACACAGATCTCATTGCATTCTTTAATCTGTAATTTTTCTTTGTTAGTTTCTTTTTTGATCCTAAGTAGATACAAAAAAGTATAGTATTACGGTAATAAAACTGGAGCATATCTCTAATCTTTACTCCACTGTGGGTTTTAAAACACAAAAGAAAAATTCCCATAGTTTACACTTCTCAATTACTATGGATGCATTCATAACAGAGAGTTGAGATGGTGGTTAAGTAAGATCATAAAAAAAAACAGGTGATAATGGTGTATTATGATAATGGTGATGTACTTTGTTGACCTCCATATGGAAGCTGTTATCATGCTTTCCTTTTTTATATAAAGAGGTCCGGCTCAGGTTACCTATAGACTACTGAAAGACATCAGAAGGAAGAGAAGAAAATATTCTTTATAAATTTATCAGTTTCAGTGTACGCACAGCTCTGGAATTGAGCCCCCACTGCTCCTGGTACGGTAGGAGAGAAAAGGGCTGGCAACCTCAATGAACTGCTCTGGTTTTGACAAAGGGATCTCTGCAAAAAAAGAGAGGAAAAAAAAACCCTTTACATATCATGCCAGCACCGATTTTTCACACTCTGACTCTTTTTGTTTCATTTTCTGTTTTTCACTCAGAGATCAGCTGATGTCAGATATGCCTGAGCAAGCAGCTATTTTCAAAACTGAAATAATGTAGCTGCCCTACTCCTATTTTCATTTCAGCATGCGGTGCTGCATGCCCTCTCTAGTGCAGGTTCTAAATCTCCTGCATTAACACTCACTTTTCGTTGGAGTCATATTTATTTATGACATTCACCTACACACTATCGTATAATTTGCGCTTTTCTATTTGTTTGATATCCTCCCCTGCATACTCCTCCTGATTCCCCTTCACTGCCTTTTTTCCAAACTTAATTTTAACATCTTTCATTTCCTGCTTCCATCTTTCTCTAACTTACTCTTTGGTTCAGCAGTGATCAAGATCTCCTTGGGCTGACGGATTAGTTTCCAACGGGGCACAGGTGAAGGTTTTGGTGGTGACTCTAGCAGGCATGCGCAGGTTTGAGTCAACAGGACAGCATGACTGTGCAGCAAGGACAGGCCATAACGACGTAGAAATTCAGAGGAATTAGCCTGCATAACCGACACACATACACAGAAATAATCATGCATGCAGGAGTTAGCCACGAATATTTAAAAAATGCTTTGGCAGACAATTAGAAACTGTTCTCCAATTAGGTTTAGGGGTGTAAATAGTAAACATTTTTTTTAATCTTTAACACCCACTGCATTTTAACAATATTGTGTGAGTATCTAAGGTGTTAGTTTAAAAACACAGTAACATAGCATGGAGGAGAGAATCATTCAGGCAATAAGTTCAGAAACATCTGCCAACATACATGAAAATACAGTCAAAAACAGAGATTGTACAATTCTAATGAGCTTTAAAGTCAATATTTGGTATGATCACTTTTTTATACATCATAACCTGAACTCTTTAAGGAAAAATTTCTCTTCAGGAATAGTTCTCCAGGCTTCTTGAAGGACGTTTAAAGCTCTTCTTTACATGTCTTTTGCTCCCTTCTCTGTCAAGTTGATCCCACACTGCTTCAATAATGTGGAGATACAGGCTCTGGGGAGGCCAATCCCTGACTCAGTTTCATTGTGTGTTTTTCTACCCAGGTATAATTATGCTGCAGTGGCAGTGTGGTTGTGATTACTGTCATGCTGAAAAATGAAACCACTACCAATGAGATGCTTTTCAGTTGGTCTTGCATGGTGGATCAAAATCTTTTCTGTATTCTAAAATTCCATCATTTGGGGTGGCTGTAGCTCAGGAGGTAGAGCAGGTCATCCATTAACTGGGGGGTTGGTGGTTTGATCCCTGGCTGCTCCAGCCTGCATACCAAATATCTTTGAGCAAGATACTAACCCCAAGTTGCTCTGCACCCATTGGAGTATAATTGTATGTGAACGTTAGATAAAAAGCACTTATGTAGAAAAAGTATGAAAAATGTGCTTGGGTGAATGAGTTGTATAAAGCGCTTCGAGTACACAGGAAGAGTAAAAAAAAAAAAAAAGCTATCTAAGAACCAGTCCATTTACCATCAATTTTGACAAGATCCCCAACACAGCTGGCCCAAACCATGACAGAGACTCCAGTGTGTTTTACAGATGGCTGTAGACACTCACTGTTGTACCACTCTCCTGAACTCCTCCATACATACTGATGGCAATTTAAATCAAAAATGTGAAATTTGGAAATTTTCCATCAGACTTGTTGCTACTGATTTTCAGTCCAGTTCTTGTGTAATTTTGCATACCTCAGCCTTTTCTGCTGTTTCCATTTCTAGAGAATGGCTTCTTCACAGCCAGCCTTCCGCTGAGACCATTTCTGATGAGCTTTCAACGAACAGTACATGGCTCAAGTGAAGGGTCAGGTGTGCCTCTCAGGTCCTGTGCCAGATCTTTGCTGAATATTACTTAAGCACAAGACTTTCAGATACTGTTCATTTACTATAAATAGTTTTCAGGCCTCAGATTTTTAAGGATAATTATGTTGAAATATGTCAATTTTTCAAGAGCTCACCTTGTTTTATGCCTGTCAAACTAGGTTATCTTTGACATTTTTCATACATCACGCTCAAGAAATGGGAACAAATGATGTGTTTTTGTGACAGACTGCTAGTAACAAAGTGCCTAAAGATACCATTTGAAATTGGTTCTTTGCTAAGTTGCTGTGTGGATACAACACTGGTTCATTCATTGAGTTAGGTGGTTTTATTATGCTTGAATGATTCATAGTTGAATGTTAAGTGGCTTAACATACAAAAAACCTTCAGAGAGCCTGCAGAACTATTGCTCAAAACCCTTTAGAAAATTACAGTTAAATAAATATAAAGAAATGAGGGGTGACTGAAGACACAGTACTTTATATGAAATGATTACATAAAATTTGTTTATATATACCTTAAACCTGCTGGTCCTATTGCAATCACGCTGTGTATGTTATAGTTATATCTGAATGTGAATCTGTATCCTCCCAAATTTGCAGTAAATACCTGACTACAATCTCTAGCAAGTGAAATCTAAATTTCATAGTTCCAAAAATCTGAAGACCAAAACTTGCACGTTATGAGTCAACATGTATACGTGGTCAACATGTCAGGAGGAATATTAAAAAGACATACCATCTGGCCAAACCCAAAGGAATTGTTATGTAGTTGAAAAGGGTAGTAGGCAGCACAAACCACTATCTCGAGGTCTGCTGAGAAACACACACAATGAACAATAACGGGTACAGTTAAACTGCATTGGCATATGTATAAATATTGAATCGATTTTATTGAGAGACTAAATGTGATTGATTCTAAACAGTAACAACGATATAGTGAAAATGCCACACAACAATTAAATTAAATCCAACAAAAGACAAAACATAGCTGACAAAACATACCATACACAAAACATCTTCCTACCCCGTTTCACACACCCTGCCTGGAATGGGGGTCTACAGGCAGTTTGCGGTACGCTTTGGCTTTGTCCCAGTTTGCTGCTGGTTCGCGGCAGCATCTGCTCGAAAACACCTCTAAGGGGAGGGGGTCAATGTATGTGCATGTATATATCCATGTGTGTCATTAGTGGGTAGGTGAGAGTGAGAGAGTGAGCGAATGATCTCTGTGTGTGTGTGTGTGTGTGTGTGTGTGTGTGTGTGTGTGTGTGTGTGTGTGTGTGTGTGTGTGTGTGTGTGTGTGTGCGCGCGCGCATGACGTTAGAGGTGGGTGAAATAAACTCACTCATCTGTTACAACAGCGAAGGAGAAGGTAGCCAGACAAGAAGAGTTATCATCCTAAAGCAGAGGTGAGAGGTGGTACGGAGAATGACGTGGCGGGGTAGAAAAGTTAGCAAGAGCGTGTGGATGTCCTAAACTGTACAGCAAAGTCACCTGCTTGAGATGTTACCAGCTCTAATCATTTTTCTCTCTTCTCTTTCCTGTCACCACCCAGCTGCTGCAGGTGGGGGGGCACATGCTGAGCCTGGTTCTGTTGGTGGTCTCTTCCTGTTAAAGGGGAGTTTTCCTCCGCACTATTGCCAAGTGGTTACCCATACCGGTCCCATCCCACTAATACTGCAGGATTTTTACCTTGAATTAAAGACATGGAAAATGGTTAGCATTCTGCAAATGACATTCAGAGAATCAGGAAACATCTGTATGGAAGGCTTAAAACCAACATTTTTCTCCACCACAGAGGTTATGTCTTTGGTAGTGGTTGCATACACGCGTGTGTGTCATCCTGTGTGTCTCGATTACTTGAAAGGTATTGATACAATGCATCTGACTTATTATCAGTGCTTTTTTAGAACCTTTAGAACCTAACACATTTTATCTGTGTTAATATACGGGTGCAGTGGGTTCACATGGCTTGGGTAAATAGACATCTGTCAACCTACCATCAATGATTAAAAAAAATATGCAAGCTTCGGAGAAAAGTAGACCGCTTATTTTTCAGGCAGACCCTCCCATTTTTTCAGCAGGACAACAACAAACCACATTCTGTACATGTTCCAACTGCATGTCTATGTAGTCAAAGAGTCTGGGTACTAAACTGGCCTACTATCAGTTCACATCTGTCCTTCACATAAAATGTTTGTGCATTATTCAAAATACAACATATATGTAAAGCACAACATGGGAAAAATATTTTCTTTATTTGACATGTTGTCTTATCAGTTATATGTGTTGCATATATAATACAGTGTTTAAAATATTTGCAAATTTTTTGCATACTGGTTTTATTTACAAAGCATCTCAGTGTTTTTGGGAACAGGGTTGTACTTCTTTATTATAAAAACCCCTTGATTAAGTTTAGAGGGAAATCATGTGCTACATCAAAGTTCTTAGATAAAGCCTCTGTTTAAACAGGACAGTAAGCCGATTACCTGTAGTGGGGAAGTCACTATATTACAAGACTAGAACAACAAGTTATGAGAAAAGGTCTGTAAAATCAAAAGGCAGCTGATTTGAATATGCTTTGAAGTTTCTTTTCATTTTCAGGAAAAGGAGTTGTTGGGAGCCAAGTTTGGTCAGCGGTGTGTGTGTGTGTGTGTGTGTGTGTGTGTGTGTGTGTGTGTGTGTGTGTGCTTTCTGCTGTACAGTAAAACACTTCACTTCTGTAGCATGCTGTTGAGGTTGAGAGAATTGACAAGCATTCTCTTTGCTGTTACTCCCCACATTTAGCGCTGCCTCAGGACTTGGAATGTGTTGAAAACTTGGATTTTCAGAAAGCAGTCGAAAAGAAAAAAAAAGAAAGAAAATAGCAGCTGTGCTGGAACCTTTCTGAATACGGCTGTGAAAAAATACCTAAACATGAGCTGGATAAATTCAAAACATAAGGTTTCTGATTTTTATAGACCTGTTCTCTAAGTGTTTTGATCACACCTCATTTGTGCTTTGCTAGATGAACAAACTGAATGGCACTGGCTAGCTTTTGTTTGTTTTCTTAGTAGTTTATTGAAAAAGAATCATGGCATCAAGGCATGCAAGTTAATTATATTTGTATTTATTATAGTATTTTTGTACACAGGACTTCTAGTCACAGTTGGGCTTTTAATGATATTACAATACATAAGAATAATGACTAAAATAATGACTAAAACTAATTATACATATGATTATCACATGACAACAATCTTCATGGAGTGTGATGAGAGGACATATTACAGGGCACAAGGCACACAAAGGGAACAAATAGTAGGCCTTTAATTTGGCAAAAAATTAAAAAAAAGAATAGTACCAGCTAACAGAAAGAGCTTTAGATGGACGTGTAGACACCCAGTACTATACACTGGGACCGACTAAGGATAGGAAGCAGGTGGGAAATGAGACGCAAAATAAAAACTGAAACAAGGCGTGAGAAAGGGGAACAACCAAAAGACAAATACTAACCCCAGACTCATGAACACTAAAACTAAACATAATGACAAAGACAGGAGAAAACAAAAGCGAGAGATGATGGGAGTCTGATGGGAAGACTGGATTAACAATTAAGTCAATATAAGAATCAGAAAGTAATACTATAAATAAAACTAAAACTCAGGGTTAGAAGAATATTAATAAAATTAATAACGAAAGCAAAACTCAATTATATTACAAAAAGTCAGACTAATAACTGGAATAACCATGAAGTCAAAATAGGATCCAGAACTAATGAAATTCAATAAGCATTCAAAACACAAAGCAACACAAAATCCTCACACCGTGACAACTACAGGTAGGTTGAAAATGCCATCAATGCCTGTTCTCAGCATACAGTATAAAATAACATATATAAGAATATATAATAATAAATGAAGCTGTCCATTTTAAAGACAATTAATCTGTGCAGCTATTTTCTTATATATATATATTCCTCCCAATCATGTGGAAACTACATGCATTTTTTTGTGTTTTATTAGTTTTATTTAGCCAGACCTTTGCTTTTTGTTTGATTCTTTTACTATCACACTGAACAGCCCAGGGGAGTTTAAGTCTGTGTGGTGGTGTTGTCCATGACAGACAAAGGACCCTGTGTTTTTGGTAATCTTGAAAGCTTGATTGGTTTCTTTGTCTCCAATAATAATACTGGAGGTAATAACAATAAAACAAAAAAGATAAAACTATCCTCTGGTTAAATAAATAACTAAAACTATATGCTTGCATGAACAATATTTAACTCACAAACTAGCTTTTAGTCAGCTGGCTGAGTTTCTACAGTTGACAAGCAGTCATTTTTTTTAAGTAGATGTGACAAAGTGGGTGAAATACCATTTGTCAGAGTGTAGGCTTGTTTATATCATCTGTGTTGAGTTAGCCATGTTTTATTTGTTTTCTGTAGAATGTCAAGCATGTACTATCCCGGGTTTGTTTATGTTTTGCATTTGTACAGATTACATATTATAACACCTTGGTTTAGATCAACCTTGACAAGTTTACATTATTATTTTGTTGCTGGGTTTTTCTTTCTTCACTTACCTGTGTTCCAGGAGCCAAAGGAGGAAGTGCTGCCTCACTTCCTGCATTAATAGCTTCCTGTTGAGTCAAAGGTCACAGGAAGGAACCAGGTGAAGGGGGGGAAGTAGTTGAAGGTTAATTAAAATGGTTTTAGGAATGTTTGAAGCTGGTATTTGTATAAAGATACGAGTTACGCTTTAGGTGTGTTTTACTATATATTCTTTATTAATACTAAGAGCATTATTATGTTAATGCCCAAACCTCTCTAAGTGAGTGGAAGATTCCAGAGGGGAGGAGTGGTTGGATAGCAGGGGTATTTAACCAGACCATCTCGGATGTCCAAGGAGAGAGGACCAGTCCAGTGTAGAGGAGTACACGTGATGTTAATTTGTGTTGAATTAAGTTTAGTTATGGTTAATTTCTACTAAGTTAATTTTGGTG
>VVHJ01063868.1:0-24805 GCA_015107715.1 Tylochromis polylepis
CCGGCAAAAGTGGAGATTTTGGAAAACGCTGTTTTTGCGTCGCAGTGTGGACTGCAAAAATGGAGGCTTTCAGAAACGATGATGCATTTTAGTCATGTGATGCAGTCATGTGACCATTTCAACTAAGATGGCGGACGGCATTGTACAGCAGTTGTTTTGTTTGCTCTCATTTTTGACAGCCCTATTAAAGATTAATATCAGTTTGTACATGCTCCAGATAGCTTTTCTTCAAAGAAGAGGGAATGTAAAGTAAATAAGTAAATAAACAGCAGACGGAAATGACGCAGGTCGAATCGTCTTACGTTTCACGCATGTGCGGTACAGGAACGTAAGCGTTTTCAGTGTGGATGAACAACTCTTCGGAAACGACTGAAAACGATAGTGTGGACGCGGAGCGTTTTGAGACGAAAACACCGTTTTCAAATTTATCCCGATTAGTGTAAACGTAGTCTTAGTTTGTATGATATCAGCGAGGAATGTCCTTAATATGGAAAACTCAGACAAACAGCTCTTGATATAAATATAGAAGGCCCACCCACCTGCTCTTCAAACTTTACGTTTGCTAAACTACAACTGCAGCACTAAGGCCCAAGGCCCAAATCTGGGCCATGACTGACATCTAAAAAAAGATTTTTAGATGTGAATCACACAAAGCCACCTTAGTAGAGCCCATGCAGCTCTTTGGGCTCTGCAAAGAGCTCGTTTCAGACAGAGCGTAAGCTAGTCCATGTTCCATGGTCGAGGACTAGATAAATGGAGAATATTCTGAATGGTTCATAGTTCACTAATGGATTAGAATAATTAAAATGTGGAGCTGGAAATGATAAGTTACCGGTTATTATGCAGAGAATCTTTGACTTGTAATCTCTCTGTGGTATGTCATGTTACACCCCTCACTATAACGCCAATCAATTTTTCCTCCAAATTTACCAGGGCCTTCTGTAAATCTTGAGAGAACTCAAAACAGACTGATGCTGGCTCTTTTGTGTGACTGATTACCAATCAGCAGTGGCACATCTTTGGCTGAAAGGCAGGGAGAATCCTCCAGAGACAGATGTGAGAATGAACCAAACCCTGAGCGGCTTTTAATCTTTTCAGCGGCATGCGCCTGCCACTGCTGATGAACCGCTGAACTGTCAAAGATACTGTCAAAGAACAAATGAAATGGATGATGCATCTTTTAACAGGAGCTAGAAAACACATATTCTGTTTGATAAATAAAGAATGCTACAGTGATCATACAGCAGCTTTACACTGAGGAGCTTCAGAATAAGACAGCCCCCATCCTGGGAAGAGTTTCAAATGTATGTTATCAGCAAAAAGATACCGTGACAAATATTTAATTTCATTTAACATTAATTAAGGCTTCTCAGTTAAACTAGACTATAATCAAATGCTTGTTTCTTAGCTGACAATGACATAAATATTGAATTTCATTTACTTTAAATCCAGGTTATGTTGCTCATAAGCCAAAATCCGTCCATATTATTCTACTAAACTTTGTCTGCTATTCTCTTCTACTACTCATCTCATCATTGCTCAGGGTACCGGGTTTCTCCCCATCGATTACAGCTTTTGGCTGCTGAATATTACACTCCAGGATTAGAGGCTTGCAGCTGCGAAGATTTATGAGCAACAAGCACTGACGATTGATTTTGTTCAATTCTGTTTTTCTGGCAACTACAAAAAGAGCACCATGCAAGTAGAGGGACAGATACATCAATATTTATAGATGAAAGCCAAATGTGTGAAAAAGGATCCCCTGACACCAAAAAAAAAAACAAACTGTCACCCATTTATTTTGAAGCTGAAAGCCAAAAAAGGCAAACAGATTTGGCTGTTTAGGTGTTTTGACTGTAATGAGTTTCTCAAGGAGTCTGTGTCTTCTTTCAGTGATGCATATTTTGGAGTAAATAAGCCTTGAATACTAAACTGCTTTTAAATGACCAAGTTTCTGCTCTTCTGTTGGAGAAGAAGGAGAGTTGTCAAGGTGCTGGCATTGCTGAAAGTTTGTTGATCGATGACCTGTCTTCACAGACACACTCCCAGATAGTTGACTCACAAACTCATGCTAGAGGACACCATACACACTTTTTATTTTATTTATTTTTTTATTTATTTATTACTGGCAGGTATGAACATCATTTACTTCTTACTTACACTTGAGAGTTGTGCGCCAACAGAAGTAAACAGAAAGACAGATAAAATGAACCAGTTCACAAATCCATTATTACAGAATCACACAGCTACAAAGTAATCAAGGCTCATTTGAGCAAGACAATTAAAAATGGACCAATTATGCTTTTCCTAATTTTCCATCATATATACACCGTCATGTGAAAAGGAAAGTTTTGTCACGTGAAAAGCCAAGTAAACCCTCACCAATTCTCCATAAATTATGACAGCAAGTAGAAACCCGGAGCTGCTGATCAAAAACACAAGATTAACTGATCTTCAGCAAGTGTGATGCCCTCTTGGCAGTTTGTTCATTTGGAGCATTCAAGTCTGTGTTAACACAATTCACAATTAGAAAAAGACTTAAAAAATGTGAGGTTTTTTTTTTGGAAGGGCTAAAACCTCTTCCATCTAAAAAGAAGATAAACAAACCACAAGATTTTTGGAACAATGTCCTTTGGGCAGATAAGGCCAAAGTCGAGATGTTTGGCCATGATGCACAGCGCCACATTTGGAGGAAACCAAACACAGCATATCAGCATAGGCACATCATACCAACACAAGTGCTGTGCTGGAGGCGTAATGATTTGGGATTGTTTTACAGCCACAGGACTTGGGCACCTTGAGTCAACTACGAACTCTTCTGTATAAGATTGAGTCAAATGTGAGGCCATCTGCCCCACAGCTAAAGCTTGGTAGAAACTGGGTCATGCAACAAGACAATGTTCCCAAGCAGACCAACGAATCTGTAACACAATCACTGAAAAAGAAAATAATCAAGGTGTTGCAATAGCCCAGTCAAAGTCCAGACCTAAACCTGACTGAAATGCTATGGCAGGACCATAAGAGAGATGTGCATAAATGATTACCCGCCAAACTCAATGAACTGAAGCAACATGGGCTTGGGCCAAAGAACGATGTGGATAAAGTCATACAGAAAATTATTGTTTCAAGTTATTACTGCTAAATGATGGGCTGTAATTTTTCACAGGACTTTATTCAGTCCTGTGAAACAAACATGTATATGTGTGTACATGTATATGTATCATGCTATGCAATACCCAAGTGTGTTGAAGTCATTGTTGGTTTTAATTTCTTTAGAGCAACTGTTGTTAAAATTTAAAAAAAAAAAAAAAGGTGTTCAGCTCAGACAGATAAAAATAAATAAATAAATAAATAAATAATCAATCAACTGCAACTTCAAGACAAAATAACAAACTATGATGATTTAATACATATGTATGTGATGGCAGTCTCTTTAACCCACACACTTGTAGTCAAACAGTGCCTGACACACAAAGAGAAAGAGAGTGAGACAGGGAGTGACCCACTCTACCGTGAAAAAGTGGAGAACATATTTGGATTGCAGTGCTGGCCACCAGCTGCCAGTTACTGAGTTTAGCAGGGGGTGAAGAATCCAATGGGATTTACACATCTAGACAGAAATCAAGAGGGCGCCAGAGGTTTTTCTCCAAACCCAATAAATCACCTGGCTTGGATAGCCACGGAGCGTGACAGGATTTTGTTTTGGTGTGTGCATGTGTGTGAGGGAGAGAAAAGGAAGTGGGATTTAAACTTGACTGATACAAACACCCTTATGTTCAAGTGGAATGCAATGCTGTCTCTCAAGCACTGAGGCTACAGAGAGAAAGATGGGAATCAACAGCTCTGCACAACACATATTTGATAGTGAGTGTTTGTTTTTCTTCAGCACTGTGCACTGCCAGTCAGAGATGGACCTACAGGTGGAGAGCAATAGGGTTTAATATACAAATAAAAGGGAAAGCAGCTAAATAAGATGACAGCAGAATGCTCGTGAGCATCATGCTTGTGTTTGGTGGTGGATTACTGCTACTTATTCTGGACCCTTCAACTCCCACACTGCCAATATGAACAATAAATGCTCATACAAAGCCTTATGCAACAAAAAATGTGAGTCTGAGTGTTTAAACTAAGAATAGAAATACCATAGAGAAGGAATCCAGTGCCGACACAGCCCTTCTGCTAATCAATAATCAACAATATATGAAACTGTTGCCCTGTTCTGGGATCGAAAGGTCACCACCCAAGAGAGTACCCATCATTAAACACAGTCTAGACTGAATGCAGGCTGCCTCCCCAAATCAAGCACGCCATCTGTACTGAGACCAAAAATACAGGCATATTCGAATGCTCCTCTGCCTAACAAAAGCAAAGGTGCCCCTAAAGGTTATCTCAAATTGCAGACAAAGTGGTCAAATCACAGTGGAAAGCAAAATTTACAGAGTGATGTTTGAATACTGGCAAGCAATGCACCGTTTGTATATGTAATGTTGTAAATAATGTAAATATATCCTTATATAATGCACACAGCTTCACGCTAGTTCTACATTATTAAATAGACATACTGTGGATTCTACCCAAGGCTTTCATTACTTAAATCCTAAAGTTGCTTTTGTCTTTAGGCAAGATGTTGTTCTACTCTTTATTCACCAGTTACTTATAACCAGCACAGGCTGAATTGCCTGGAAAGTTTGTTGTGAGGAGAGGTCTGTAAAGTCTCAAAATTGTTCTGGTAAGACAGGACTGGTTTTTGGGAAGGAACAGCTATAGGAAGGAACAGGGAAGGGTGTTCAAAAGGTTTTGAAGTGTAGATTCCCAAGAATATAGTTCTTGAACTGAAACCAACACACATGCTGCTTAAAAATACAGTCTGAAAGGACTTTGCATCTGGGTTGGTGTTGAGATAGGCATACCAAAATTCAACAATATGGACTCGAGCTACCATTTGTAGAATCTATTCTGATCTTGGGCACAGTGGCAGTAGTTTAAGCAGAACTACTCAGCCCTCCCAGTCCAAAGACACTGGCTCCAACCAGCCAGGAGACATTTCGCCATCATGTTCTGCAGCTGCATGTTCTGTCCTCCTGGTTGGACATGGCTGAAACACCTCACCTAGGGAGCATTGTATACAGGTGCCCAAATCATGAATCAATGTGACTAACTGCGCTTCTCATTCCATCACTATGGGTTAACTCATGAACCCTTAGAAGGAAGTTCATGATCTTTTGATCACTACCCAAATCTACACAGACCAGAGTTCTGCCTTTAGGCTCAGCTGTCTCTTCATCATAATAGGCCACTACTGAATCCATATCACTGTAAATATGGAAACAAACAAAAAAAAAAAACAACAGCAACAGGCCCAATACCTTAAACTTTTAATGTACCCCATTAGGAAACCCCAAGAACTAATGTGCCTTTTCCAAGTCCCAAAAACATGCTGAGTATTTGGACAAACTCCCATGACCTCAGTTTAATAGCTCACATTTCTATAACACAAAAAATATAAAGCTCTTCAAATTTCAATTCAGGCTGGACAGCACAATCAACCAAGCACAGGCTAATCTGTACTTTGATTGGAGTGCTCTGTATGTACCAACATTGAAGGTCAATGGTTTTCCCAGCAGTTCAGCCATAGTATTGATTCCATATTTAAGGGATGTCATCTTCTCCAACATTGATCCCCCATCTGCACTGACAGGATATTAAAAAACAAAGCGGCATAATAATAATAATAATAACTGTGTTCTGTCACTGTGGCTGACGATATTTATGATACTTCATTAGTTCAAGAGAAGTAAAGCAATGAAACGATGGGTGTGAAGGAGGACATGACATTAGCACGCTGCGTGGATTCAAGCCTCCCATTCAAAAAGCTAATAAGGCCTTTCTCATTCAAGAATCAATACAAAAGAAGCAGTGCAGTGAGAGCTAGAACCCAAGAGTGCAATTACATATCTTATTCCCCTGAATAACAACAGTCATGGTGTGCCACAGGTTAACTGGAAGATGAAGAAAGGAAGCCTGTGCACTCTTTCAAAAACCACAAACTCCACCCAAGAAGTTAAAGGACCTATAAAGTTTTTAAAAATGATGATCAGAACTCACCTTTCAAGGCATTCTATTAATCCAAAGTGCAAAGCGGCACTGAGTAACTGACTATGAAAATTTTCAGATAGACCCAGGTGAAAGGCCCTTTGCATCAGGACTGACTAACCACAAATTCCTACACTCATGTTTAAATGAAAAATCAATATGATCAGTTAAGTCTTGTTTTATGGAGCCTGCAGAGACAAACAGAAAGACTCACCATTAAACTCAAAGCAATTTAAATTTACACCCCTGAACAGATGGACAACATACCCATGATTGTTTTCTTCCCTCTTTATCTCTTCATTAAACACATAGCTCAGGCCTCACATCTCAGGATCCCATATGGATATGGTGACCACATCCCAACAAGCTAAATGTGAGACAAACAGTATTTGTAGAACAAAGTGGGATGCAGTAACAACACTGGGAGGTAGTCAAATATATTATATTGGAGTTAAACTCTTTTCTGAGTAAGTAGAATAAGAATAAAAGGAAGCTGATGTTTGTTCTTACGTTTTCTCTAATATTTCACTGTTATTTCAGCTGCTGTTATGTCTGGTAACAGTCTAACAGTTTCAGTGGGAATGAATCCATAGATTGGCATACTTTTCTGAGCCATATTTGACCATTTTTGCACAATTTTGACATGCATATACTGTGTCACTTCACACCACATTTTCTCGTGTGTGAAGAACCCCAGTTTCCATCATATTCAACAAAATCTGTAACTTTAACTTGCAACTTTTTGCCAACTTGCAGCTTTCACTGGGCATAGCACTGAACAGGCTAACCATCGTCTGACTAGAATAAAAAGCCTTCCCTTCAAATGCATTGGGTAAAAGCCAGACTTAGGAAAAGTGCATGCCCTCCAGGGCCAGTCAAAATGTGGAACATTGTCTCAAGATGTGGGACAGGGGGAAAAGGAATATAAATGCTGTCTAGTCTCATTTAAAGAGGGATATCTGGCCACCCCACATTGATACAAATTCAAATAAGTTACAAGGAGACATCAATCAAGCATCTTGTGTCAGTGGTGCTTGGGAATGTGACCACTAAGAAAATCTTATAGTCCCACCAGAATGACAACTATTATAGCAATTAATGAATTCAGCCTTGGTAAATGCATATGATAAAATGGGCACCTCTGTTATATGTTATTATCTGATCCACTTTGAATATGTTAAAACTACAATAATAAAGTTACAGCAATGACATTTTTTGACTGTTTTCTTCACCCTCCATGCCATTGATTTGACTATCGTGTCTATAAATCCCTTTGCTGCATATGATGACATACCACTTGAGTATGATGGGTTCCCAGAAAAGCTTAAATTTCAAGCTTAAAGTGCTACAGTTCCCCCATTAGAGAGGGTCTAGTCTCCAAAACTGTGATACTAACCGTACAAAGGATTAATCACAGAGGAAAGTGTGATAAAATGTGCAAAATTATGTCAGCAGGCATTTTGGGGAATAGCGATTTTCTGGAGTATGCCTTCGCTCAAGGTCAAGTTAATGAATATAATAAAATATAGGAAAGATCACATTTATAGTCATCTCAAACAGATGAAGTTAAAGAATGGCTGACTCTTAAAGATCAAATTAAATTACATCATCTCACGGAGTTCATGCTAATAAAGTACTTCAAGCCTGTGAAATTCTTTCCTTATTGAAAGGACTTTGTCCCTAAATTTTAAGAAAAAAGTGCTTCTTAGCTTCATATAATGACATAATTAAAACTGCTGTTCACTCAGAGCATATGGTAAAAGATAAACGTTTTTAACAATTTTGACTTTAAACACAAAAAGCAGGGAAAAAAACCCAGTGGCATTAAGTCTATGAAGTTACCTCTATATGTCAGCCTGGCCATCCTGTGATGATAGAGGCCAAAGAAATAAAAGGGTTGCTGCACAGCTCAGTGAGTGATGTTTAGGAATGAGCCACCTATTTGAGTTTCTGTTCAACATGAAAACCTTGACCTAAAGGGAATGCATGCAAGAAGCTTCCCCAGTTCAGTTTAAATACAGTCTATCATGAAGATAAAAATATCCTTCCCCAATTCAAATCTCTTGCTTTCTTTTGTTTCTGTCTTTAGAAAGTAAAATTCTTCCTACCAGTTTGCCACCAGTGATCCAGAACAGGAACTCCAAAGTTCCTTTTTGCCCATTGCAGGGTCTCTACATCACATCGCTCTCCTGCCACGAATAATGACTTGAACCTGCAGGGACACAGAACACATCTGTCAATCACCTTAAGGAAGTAAGGCATATTCACTCCCTCAGAGGAACGGTCAGAATAAATCAAAATCGATGTTCAATGCCCAAACTGCAGATTTCTCAAGACTTTAAAGTTAGACTACTATATGTACAGCAGTGGTGAATGTGTTAGACATTCACGCAGACTCATGGGCATGAATGTTATGGTAATTTTGGGCTTTTAATGATTTCTTTTTCCATGTTGGGATAATTGTACAGAATATATCTTTAATTTAAACAAAAGAAAACACAAGAATTGTTTGTACAAGGTTGAATTGATTTTGGAGTTTTTCCAGTCCCAACAGGTCCTAACTTGACAAAGCCAAGGCCTATTAATTACACTCATTAGTGATCATGACTGACTACTGGTTTCTCTTTTCCTGCCTACACACAAATTCTAGCTCCCAGTTATGGAATATGCTTCACTGATTTGGCCTTTTTTGTGCATTTCAATGTGTTATTCAAATTAAAAAGTAGCCTGCTAGTATGTGATTTACTCCTTTATTGCCAACGGTGCCACAAAGGTAAAACACTGGGTTAAATCAACCATGAGAACCCAAATTATAAACCATGAGAGACTGTTTCTCTCAATACTCCAGAATTTAACTTTGACTGCACTTTTCTTAAAGGCAAGATAGGCAACATGCTTTTGGAACGAGTGGGCAAAAAGATCCATTATAAACTTTCTGCCTAGTGTAATTCAAAGGTTCTGAGAGAGACTCTTGCACCTCATCTGGAGCGGTTTTACAGGCTTCACCACAATCAAGCTCTCAGGCAAATCACACATCTTTTCACACTAGATTTGATGAGCTGTATGTAAGGGTACAGTAATGGAGGTAAACAGAAACAATGGATTAAGCAAAGGATTGTCCTCTGAAGCGGTTTGAATGGCACAAAAATTCAAAAGTCAGAAACGACTGGCTTTTAGAAAATTTAAATCACAAGTGCTCATCTGGTGTCAAAAATGAGAAAAGAGAGGAGGCTGCAGAAAGAGGGCTCACCACGTTCAAGGTATGTTTGTTTGGGTTTTTTGCCTTTTATTTAGTTTAGAGCAGCTTTTAAATTAAGCTCATGTCCTCCTCTTAACAGTTAATGCAATACTTTCATTAACTCCCTGAATTAAAGCTGTAACTCTACACTTCAATCATACCTCGTTTGATTTAAAATGCAATGGGAGGGCATCCAGAGGCAAAATTACCCAAAAAAAAAGAAAAAGAAAGTGCCACCATCCCAAAACATATTTACCTAATTGTAAAACAGAAAATCAGGACAACTTTAATTGGCCTTGTTTAAGCAAATAGTTCTTGACACTTTTACAACAGTTTCCCTCATTTTCAGGACAGTGGAGGTTAGAGCTTGTTTATCTTGAGAATCTTCTCAAATCCCAACGTTATTAGCCTCATGCTTTAAATGTCAAGGCCGTCAACAGCGAATTCCACTTTTTCCTTCCCCTGAAACTCTCAAGCCTACCTACAGTCTGTCTGAGTTGCTGTTTTCCCCACCAAACCACATGCCCTCAATATGACCTTACAGACAGCGATGAGCCCCTTAATCATGAAGTACTTAAAAAAAAAAAAATTTAAAAGAAACTCCTGCAAGTGCTCCTGAATCTGTCAAATGCAACCCACCCTTAGTGCCTTCTTGTTCATCTTCAGAATTCTGCTACTTTTTTGGATAACTGATACTCCCCGAGTTCATGTCCTGCTAGTGAACCCAAACACTACAGTTCCCATCTTCAGTCTCTCTTATTTCTCCCCTATTATCCACTCCTTCTGATGGCTCCTCATATTTATTTTCAAAGCGCTGATACCTGGTTGCCAGAAGCTTTTAGGGACAACCCCCTGAGCCTAAGCTACATTTTAGGCACAGATGCTGCCCGATCACTACACTCCCTCTTTAATGACTGCTGACTTTTTGTGTTGATTGCCACCTGTAATAGAGCATCTTTTTGATTAACACTTCTTTTTCTTCTTTTCTCTGTATTACTGTGCAGTCTTTAACTTATAATATAAAATGCGTTGTTGTCGTTTTGATTTGGCGCTATATAAATAAAATTCAACTGAACTCTGGCACTGATGTACACTTTTAAAATGATATGTATTAAATCAGATCACATCATGTTGTCAGGAGCACTACACTAATTTTGACTGCTTATATGTGTGCCAAAAGAGCACTTTAAAGCAGCTATAACTATAAGTCTGAAAAGATTATGACAATACGGAAGGGTTTTATCTATGATGTGATTAGCCTTGAAAGAATTACCAGCTATGGACCTTTACAGTTTTCCTCGATTTCATTTCTCTTAAAGTAGCATTTGCAGCTACAACAGGAAGCTGTTATTTAGGGGGGGAACCCTCTGAAACCAGACAGTTGCTTTCCCAGCACAATGCAGCATACAGACAGAGTTAGCAGCAAGCTGGCGAACCTAGTTGAAGCATTTAGCAGCTAAAGAGCCAGATATTTCCCTCAGGAGTTAGTGGAGTCAATGGAGACAGGTTGGCCAGGTGGCCAGAAACACTTCAAATGAATGATAATGTTGCTCTGTAACACAAGGATAAGAATGCTGCTCTCAATGCAGCAATAATAAATACATAAATAATCAAAACTGCAGATTTAAGGGTCATTGAGTCATAATATCACGCTTAGAATAAATAGCTTAAAAGTACAGCTTAAACAAATAGAAAATATCAAATATACTACATTAAAATATGTCAAGGATCAAGCCACAGGACTTAATCATCAAACCATCCTTCAGCTATCAGATTTTTTTCTGCACAAGACTTAAGCCAAATTACATGGAATAAGTGAACAATTAGACTGTCCCTGTAGGGGCCTTATGTTCTAGCTGAAAGCAAGTTTATTCCCACCACCACATGTCTCGCTATTCAAAGACAATTCAAATATGGTATTCAAGTTTTCTTTGAGGAGTTAACAGATTAAAGCAGATAATGTGACCTCGGAAACTGTAGTGGGAGGGTGATGGTTTAGCTATTGCCAGAGCAGCAAGGAAACTGTATTAGACCTCAGATCGAGTTCATGTAACCATCTGTGTTATGGTTTCAGTGTGTTACGTTTTTCAGTAACAATGCACCAGTTGTGAAATTCTGGACTACCACTGGTGTTTAAAACAACATTGAAAAAATACATTTCCATTTTATTTTTTATTCCTGCATTTTGCTACTATCATTTCCCCTCCCGCTGAGCCACTACAAACAAAAAAATCTTGACACGACAGCATCACACAGTTGCTGCAGATTTCTGTACATCCATGATCCAAATCTGCTGTTTCACCACATCCCAAAGGTGCTCTATTGGACTGAGATACAGTCACTGGAGGTCATTTGAGTACGGTGAAATCATTGTCATGTTCAAAAAACAGTTTGAGATGAGTTGAATTTTGTGACATGGTGCATTATCCTGCTGGAACCATCAGAAGATGGGTAAGCTGTGATCATAAAGGGATGGTCATGGTCACCATGGTTGTGGTGCTTAATGGGTACTAAGGGCTCAGAGTGCCAAGAATATATCCCACACACCAGTACACCTGAACTGTTCATACAAGGTAAGATGGATCCACGCTTTCATGATGCCAAAATTCAATTGTGACTCATCAGACCGGGCAATGTTTTTCCAGTCTTCTGTAGTCCAATGTTGGTGAGCCTGTGTGAACTGTGTACCTGGTGTGCTCTTCTACTTCTGTAGCCCATTTGCTTCAAGGTTTGTCTTCTACATACCTTAGCTGTGTCAAGTAGTTTCTTCATTTTCTGTTGACTTCCTTACACTTCAAAGCAGTCTGGCCCTTCTTCTCCGACCTCTTGCATCAAAAAGGCATTTTCACCCTGAGAACTCCTGCTCACTGGATATTTTCTCTTTTTTGGACCAGTCTCAGTAAACCCTAGACATAGTTGTGAGGGAAAAATCCCAGTAGGTCAGTGGTTTCTAAAAGTCACTTAAATCGCCTTTCTTTCCCATTTTGATGCCTGGTTTGAACTTCAGCAGGTCACCTTGATCATGCATACATTCCTAAACCCAATGAGCTCCTGCCATGTTAATGGCTTATTAGTTATTTGCATGAATGACCATTTGAATAGGTATACCTACTGAAATATCCAATCCATGTATGTTTCCTTGTTAAGACAGTGATTGGCTCTTCAGTGGTAAGGGTGGGAAAACTACCATCTTTAGTTTTAGAATAATGACACAATATTATGCATATTAGTTTGAATAATTTATTTAAGAAGTGATAAAACTTACCATTTAGGGTTTTTTGTTTTTTTTTGCAACCAAGTAGTTGTACCTAATGAAGTAGCCAGCAAGTGTATGCTCTGAGTGGTAAGTTGGTCCTCTTAAGGTCAACAACAACTTTTTATCTTGGGTATTTTGTAAAGATAAGGATACAATACGATATGACCCTGAAGCAGACCGAGCAGGAAACATTCTTTGTTGTCAAGGTTGAGTTTTAGTTTACAAAGTGCAAATGTGCTCCAAGTTTATCATGTGATATGAGAAACAGTGAATCAGAGGAGAATACAGATGAAGTGTGCATTCTGTTTTGTGAACATGTTAGCATGGAGAGTTGCAACTGAACAATCTGGCAGTTTATCTGCATCATGTTATAAGTAAACTGAAAGCTGAGCATTAAGGCAGGTGACTCTAAACTATTACACAACATGACTGCTGTTGTGATTTGACTCTATATAAATTTGAATTGACCTATGATGGTACTGCTTAAGTATCAGTCTAACATAATGAAAGCTGAAATTTAATTGTAGAAGCAAACAGACATGAGGTCTAAAAGTTAACAGTTAGCTAATATTAATGGATAAGCAATGGTAAGTTTAATAGACAGTCACAATAAATCCAAGAAATGGGGGAAAAAAACAAGCAAACAAATAAATAGGTAATAGCTGACTCAGGCGGTAAAGTGGGTTGTCAGCTAATCAAAAGGTTGGTGGTTTACACAGTCTGTATGTCGAATTATTCTTGGGCAAGACTCTGAACACTCTGAAGAAGTTTTTTCTACTTCAGTTGTGTTTTATTCAACTTCCCCTCATATTTTCTATGCTTCTGCAGTGTTTTTCTATTTGCTGATGTTTCCTTAAGTTGCAGTGAGTTTGACCTCTCATTATGGTCTCATCATTTTATACTGCCTATGGGATAAACAAATTTAATTAACCACCTGGGGAAAGAGTTGAAATAACTATATAAAATCTGAATAAACTAAAAAAAAAAAAAAAAAAAAAAAAAAAAAAAAAAAAAAAAAAAAATAAAAAAAAATTTTTTAAAAAGAAAATTTTTTTTTTTTTTTTTTTACAGAAATTTACAGTTTACATTTCAAACACTTTGTTTTGGTCAGAGTATTGTCCTCCTCCGCTGGCTGCACATACCACATAGAAAACACAATACAAAACAACACACCGAGGAAAACAGAGAGCCCGAGACCTGCGTGCAAACCGACAGAAAATTATCCATCAGCTTTGTTTTAAAGAAGAATCTGGGGGGGTTGAGAAGCCAGTTGAGTCACTAAGTGACATTTTGAAACGGTTGTTTTGGATTTGAGGGCTCTAAAGTGACGAACATACACCAAACCTAAACATACATGAAAACAAATATCAGCGGATGTACTATCATCTACACTTAGTACAAATCGTTTAGTTCATAGCAACAAACAGAAAGTTCAAGTAATTAAGAAGAGAAAACATAAAGACAGAGTTTAAGAGGCTGTTTTGCAGATGAGAACTTCTATGCTATTTATTTCAGCAGTCATAATAATTCGTCTCTCTCTTAGCACCTGGTTCATAAAACGGGAAGTCCTGAATCTTTTTATGTGATTACTTTCATGTAAGTTAATATCTTGTGCAAACATAACAGCAATTGAATGGAATTTCTCAAAGGTTTCTCAGTGTAATTTTCATAATATTATAATACCTCATCAGAACCATAACTTCTTGGGGAAAGCTAGTAACTTGTCAGTACAAGAAAAAAATACCCGATTTAACCAATAACACCTTCTTGGAACAAGTCGGTCAGCCGTCTGAATAACACAGTAACTTATAACCTGTACAGTTAACCTTTTACATTGACAGAACAGTAATAACTACTTGAAACAAGATAAGAATTTGTTTGAACAAGATAGTAAAATACAAGTATTATATTTATCGGGAACATACCATCTTGGTAGAAAACAGTAATGTGTTGGAATAAGATAGCAACTTGTGCCAACACAACAATGAGAATATTAACTTCTTGAGAAAAGCAGAGGAACTGCCAGTCATGAGAAGAAGAAAGTTTTCACAGCAGTGTAGTGTTGTGAAAAACTAAGTAAACCCAATGATTTACTGGCTTCCAGAAGGGGACGCTACAAGATGGAGCTTAAAGTAATCGTTTTCTGTTTGACATGATCATGTCCCATCATTGTGGAAGAATTTTGGCCCGCTCTTTTTTTCTTTTATGGCGCTTCAGTTCACTGAGATTTGGGGGCAGTTATTTATGCACAGCTCTCTTAAAGCCCTGCCACAGGATTTCAAACAGGTTGAGGTATGGACTTTGACTGGGTCATTGCAACACCTTCGTTGTTTTCTTTTTCACCCGTTCTGTTGTAGATTTGCTGTGTTTGAGATCGTCTTGCTGCGTGATCCAACTTAACTGTTGGACGGATGATTTTACTTTAGAATACGCTGGCAGACAGACGAGTTCATGGTCGCCTCAATGACTGCAAGGTGCCTGGGTCAAGTGTCTGCAAAACAAACCCAAATCAACACCCTTCTGCCACTGTGTTGACAGTTGGTATGAGGTGTTTGTGCTGATGTGCTATGATTGGTTCTCTCCAAACATGGTGCTGTGCATAATGACTGAACATCTCCACTTTGGTCTCGTCTGTCCAAAGGACATAGTTCCAGAAGTCTTCTTGTTTGTTCAGATGCAACTTTCCAAACCGAAGTTGCGCTGCCATAATCGTTTTAGAGTGAAGAGGCTTTCTTCTGGCAACCTTTCCAAACAATACACATTTGTTCAGAGTTTTTCTCAGTGCACTGCCATGAGCAATTTAAACATTTAACACGCTAACTGAGGCCTGTAGAGCCTGAGATGTTTTTGCAGTTTCTCTGCACATTTCGTGGTCTGACCTTGAGATTAATTTGCTGTGATGTCCACTCCTCTAAAGATTGTGGCATTGTGCTAACACACATCTGAATGCCCAAGACCAGTAAAATGCCCAAACCTTTGCTTTTATAGAGGTCACACTCACTAAGGATCATTGACCACAATGTATTTAATTAGCAGCACCTGTCTGCTACTTACTCCCACCCCCACGCCCCAGAATAGATAGTCTGGAAGAAGACAGTAACTTATCAGCAGTGACTTATGCCTCGTCAGAACATGACGGCGCCTTCTCTGAACAAGGGAATAACTTTTTGGAGAAAGATAACTTTCTTGAACTTCACAAAGATATACAACACACTGACAGGCTATACATGTTCTATGCACCAGGTAATGCTCCAGCAAGCACTGACTAACAAATGTAAACATTCCCGTTTGCAAAGTGTGTCTGGTTGGGTGAACATGAAGCAGAAGAAACAAACAGGAATTTTGCTGATTCAAGCATGCTTTTATGGTGATTTATATTTAAAACAAGGGCTCTGAGATTCTACACATCATATCCCAGAAAAAGCTACCAGAGCAGCAAAGGCACTGATGGGGATGAGCGCTGCAAGTCACAGCTGTCCCGAAAAACCATGTCGGAAAAACGGAAATCAACACCAAAAGACAGATATTAAAATAATGCTTCTGGTGCAAAGATTAAAAACCAGAGAACTTCAGAAGCGCTTCTTTAATATGACAGCAGTGACAGGCAGGTTGGGACATTATCAGAAACCCTTGAATTTAAGCTAAGGTGAAAGTGTAAGACAGAGGTATGCAGCTGTGAAACTGTCCAGAGGTTAAAAAGCAGTGACTGAAGTCTTTGTCCAGAATAAATAAGCAACACAGTATTTACAGCAAAAGTTGGATTTCAAGGTAAGAGAAGAGGCGACCTCAAGGATCCCAAGTTCATTTCAGGGTCTCTCAGGAGGAAAACAGTGTTCTTAGAAAAAGAAAAGTCCCAAATTTTTGAGCATCTGGTCACCTTCACCTCCACTGGAGAGAATGGGAATCAGCAAGGCAGCGAGCGATTCCTCCCTTCCTCAACACACAGACGAAGGCAGGTTTCTGCAGAGAAATTAGGACATTTATGAGGGTCAGTGAAAAGGTTTTTGTGAGATAAACAACAAAGCAAAAGTTTTTAGAGTGCAGGAATGTCAGCAAATCGGAGGAGTTAAACATCTCCCAAACTGAGATGTTTGCAGTGACGCTAATCCATTTCATCTCTATATAAAGTCTTACTTTTGGGGAAAAACATGGTGAGAATTGTTCTCTATATTTGCATCAAATGCTCATTCTTTGGTTAAGACTGGGAGGTCAGTTCTATGTATATTTGGACTGAGACAACTTTTATTTTAGCTATTTACAAAAGAATATTAAAGTTCTCGTGAGAGTTCACTTTTTGAGGGGTTTAACACAAATAAAGCAAGAACAACTGAAGAATTAAATACATTTTTATACATAGTCTACTGTTTTCAGACACTCAAATGCAGTTGAGCAATACAATGAAAAGCTGGACGGATTTCACAATATGATGACTTCTTCAGTTATGCAGGTTGAAGATGTGGACATGATTCCAAGTGAGGAATTTGGAAGCTGTATCTGTGCAACAAAACAGTACGTCCTCAGACTGCAAACAAAATACATCCATCAGAGAAACAGTGGGAACATTGGGCTAGCATGAAGCAGAAATGTGTTCATTCAGAGAACAAAAGTACACACTGGTGAGTTCACCAGCATTAAAACCTGGACCTTCAGAAAAGGCAACAGAGGGCGATGAGTCCATCTCCACGGTAAAGGAAAATCCCTTCACAACATCCAGGCAAGTGACAAACACTCTCCAGGAAGTAGATACATCAATACTGACAAATTGCTTAATATAAAAAGATGACTTCACAGGGAAAATCCAGAGGATTCGTGTATGCTCATAAGCATACAGCTCAGGAACAGTCTTCTTTGGAAAAATGAATCAGAGATCAACCTCTAGCAGGAAAAGATGGAGGTAACTTGGAACAAATCATGACCTGAAGGGCACAACACGAGCTGGAACACCTTCTATGACTCTGTGGTGGCCTCAGCCATCCTTTACGGTGTGGTCTGCTGGGGCGGCAACATCTCTGCTGGGGACAGGAAGAGACTGAACAGGCTGATCCGGAGGGCCAGCTCTTCTAGGATGCCCTCTGGACCCAGTGGAGGTGGTGAGCGACAGGAGAATGGTGGCTAAGCTGTCCTCCCTGTTGGACAACATCTCCCACCCCATGCAGGAGACTCTGACAGCACTGAGCAGCTCCTTCAGTGGCAGGCTGCGGCACCCACGACGTGGGGCGGAGAGATTTCACAGGTCTGTCCTTCCAACTGCTGTCAGACTCTACAACATGGTCTCTGCAGAGGACCACACACGTGCAGACAGACACACACACACATCCAATACACCATGATAGCCTTAGCCTAGTCTCCCTTATGTGCAGTACTACTAAGTGTAATTTTTCCGATGCAACATAGTATTTTATTCTATTGTATATCGTATCTTATTCTATTCTATTGTTTTTCTTCATTTTTGCTGCTTGTTACTTTGTACTGTCCACTTTCTGCCGTGACCCAGCAAATTTCCCAAGCGTGGGACTGATAAAGGTTTATCTTATCTTATCTTATCGCAGATGGAATGCAATGCATGGACATGAATGGCTTTAAGTGGCACTGCCGTTTATTGTTGATATGTTAGGAGGCAGAAGAAGTAATATGCTATCTGTTTACATTAATCCAAATGCAGGGAAGTAGTAGAATAATGAACAATTAGACCTGAACCCGATGGAGCTAAATTTCCCTGCCGAAGACAAAACCAAAAAGAGCCATGAATGAACAAAAAGTGAAGCAAGTAGCAGGTAACTTGTTTAGTCCATGAGTTCATTGTCTGCGAAGGATTCTCCAGAAAGGGTTAGAAATGAACAATTTATCCTTAGTTTTATTTGAGACCCTGAAAATAAAGGGCTGTAGAGGAAAAAAAGGATGTAATTGCTTGACGGTTTATGCACTGTTATTGTTAAATCACTCAACTTAACGTCTGAACTTTGAGTCCATATTAATCTTCATACTCATCATATAATCATCACATAACTTTAATATGTTCTGGGACAAAAGTGAAATGACAAATCGCATATCTCCACACACACATCAAGAAAATGTAGAAGTAAGTTTTATTCAATGTAGCCACATGACCTGTACAGATGAAATCAGCCCACCCAACATTTTCCTACTGGCCAAAGATTTTTCAGACTTTCCAAAACCAACAATTTGACTTTATTCCACTTTTGCTTTCAGACATGTTCACAGTTTGCCTGTTTTATTACAAATCAGTGAACAAATTGGAAACGGCGGCAGCAGCCCAGGGTCGGAAATCAAAACCAAGTCCTAGAAATCTACAATCCTTTACAAAAAAGAAAAAAGCCAAAGCATTTATGTGTCACAAGGGGAGGAAAATTAGAACAATGCTCCTGGCTGGGTCTGGCTATAGTGTCTGAATATAAGCCAAGATCCGACCGCAGATCAGGACAACAGGAAGGAATCGCACGTGGTGTAGAGCTGCCTGTGGTCTTTAAAGTCCAAAAATCATATTTAATATACAGCAAAATGCGGACACTGAGGTGTAACTATCAAAAAGCATAATGGAACTGTGACCACGCTCTTCCTCCTCAGAAATGATCTAACTTTGCCGTGTATTTAGAGGATGGGGATATGTTTCAGATCGTTACTATCTCTGCTGTCCTGTAGCTTTAAGCATTATGTAAGTTTTTCCAGTGATTACCAAGCACAGTAAATAAATATAGATGGGTGGGTTTGTTGGTACCTGGTCAGAGGCTGCTGGATGGTTATGTGGTGGAGCTCCCTCTCCTCTCCAGGAATCTGCTCCACCAAACAAGAGAAAATTGGATTAGTTTGCTGGTTTTGGCTGCCGACTGATGAGGTCCAAACAGGCGACTTCCAAACCACGAAAAAACCCCAAATTTAACCGAAACATAAACAGGCGAGCAGAGAGAGAGGAAGGAGGATTATTGTTTGTATGTTTCTGCACATCTGAGGTCAGAGTGTAGTTTAGAGCCACTCGCCAGACCAATCCTGCTATTTTTAAATGTTTCCAATGTTTTCCCTCAACTAAACTCTCATCATGATGGAGATTAGGCTGAGTTTAAAGCAGTTTGTTTGGTCTGAAGCTTCTGCATAGGCCGTTCAAGTGTAACCGCTGAGGAAGTTTCACTGGGTCTTATTTTCCTGGAGTACAAAAGATATTTTTCATACATTTCATGATGAGAGTTTAAAATCATCGACTTAACCACAAAAACCTCAAGAGTAAACTTATTACCTAATTGCATGGTGGTTGAATATGATTCGTTTCAGTTTGCAATTCATGTACGAGACATTTCTAAGTTATACTGGAACAGTCAGGGTTTTCCAGTTGCACCCTCGTTTTAGGATTTCAGAGATCATTAAATTCCTCGCTCCATGTTAGTCATACTAGGATTAATCAGAAAATACAGCTAACATGAAGATTATTTCTTTAGCTCTTTTTAAATTGGATGTTCACACCTGCAGCTAATGTTCACTCTACAAACAGCAATTAAAAAGCTTACATTTGAGTCTGTCGCACAAATTCTGCGAAGTGTTGATCCCTTGCACACAGCTCGATTATCCTCAGCCGTTCTTGAATCTCCTGCAAAGAGGTTAGAGGTCAGCACAGAGAAAACATGTTTGTGTGAGAGTCAGTCTGGAGGAGAAAGAGGAGGGGGAGGAGGAGGAGGAGGAGGAGTTCCTGCAGGTAAAAATACCCGTCTGCATAGTACAGACCTCCTGCTGAGACTCAACAGTCGGTCAGCTCTGTCTGAGGTGTCAAATTCATTTTAACTTGAAGTGAAGCTCTGTGTAGGAGGTGAAAGTCACCTCCTTTACCAGCTGCCCTCTGATCCACAACTATAAAAATCAAACCTATAAAGCATGAAAAGTTTCCGATTCTAAACATTGGTGGTGTAATAAAATTAGCACCCTTACTGCTCTTTATACAACATGCTCAGCAGTTACCAAATCTACACTATATAATACATTTTTTAAAACCCTAAAACTAAACAGAAATTCATATTTTTCCACTCAATATCTGACACCCAGCTTGTTTATTTAAGCTACCAGTTTTTTGTCACTATTTGAGGGCATGTTCATGGTGTTCCACAAGGCTCAGTTTTGGGCCCATATTTTTTTGCAAATGCAGCAAATTCCCCCTGTACGCAGATGACACTCAGCTTTACGCAGCTGAACTTTTGCCTCTTTCTTACCTCTTTAGTGAGTGTGGTGTTTTGATAGATGTTTTTTATCTCTTCACTGCTGAAGTTTTCACCTACACTGGCTGAGCTGCTGAAGTCAGGGAGCCCGCGATCACGCTGATGGTAGCACTGGGGCACGTCATCATTGTAGCGGCGGTAGTACTGGGCAGTAACAGGGTCACTCTCAAACATCGGGTTGAACTTGGTGGCACGTTCAAGTGTTGGTAAACTGTCACCTCGTCTGGAAGACAAGGCAAGTTAAAAAGTTTGTTTTTGAGAAAGTTATTTTTTCTGATTTAATTTGTTTTCAAAACTCCAATGATATTGCTGTACCGTAAGGGGTCTTCTGTGTCCTCCCCATCATACTGCTCTCGTAACGACCTAGCCAGGAAAAAGATAATCCCAGCCGCCACCATCAGGAAACCAGCCACTGAGGCAATGGCGATGCCCACCACCAATGGCTCGGAAACATACTCTTCACAGTGCTCACCACGATACCACCAGTTTTCTCCAACACGACATCTGCAGCAAAGATTACAGATTTGCAGTACAAATTTGCAGTAAAAACACCAAAAATTATACTGAAATGGTCTAATGGTATCCTTTCAGCCTTTTTCAGTCCTCTTTTATTTAATATTTATAAAACAGGCCTTGCATATATCTGCACATAAGTCAATATTCACATTTATGCAGACAAAGCAACTGCAATGTAGATATTTTAATTTTCATTCAGTATACAGCTGAACATCTAAATGCTTCACAGGTATCCTTCACCCTAGGAACATTTTGTGTTCATATTATTTATATTCTCCAGTATTCAGTGATATGTATGAAAAGGGTATTTATGTTTAAGAACAGCTGAGACAGATCATACAAAGTGCCTTGTATTTTTTGTTATAACATTAATCACATATTGTGCACAAAGGCCACAAAGGACAGTTTAATTTTAGACATATATAATGCAAATTAAAATAACTTATGACTAAAGATGTAATTTTGTTTATAAGAGAAACATATCAAAGCAATATAAGCAGCTTTTATTTTGGAGGTAGTGCCCTCTCTTCACATTTATCTTTAATTGTCAGAGACCATGCACAAAAACACTGACTTCATATCATAAAAGATGCTTTATACCAGAATTCACTACTAGCTAACTGCTGTACCTGCAAAGGATCTTTTTACTTTCACTGGGGAAAAAACGTACTCTATATCTGTATCTACAGGACATTTACTTCTTAGTAAGGTGTATTTTAGTTGAAAAAAGTTGACTGTTTTCCTTCAAATTGGCACATGCAGTGATATTTCAATATATTTGTACATTGTAAACTAATTACATAGTGGTCCGATATGTGGTAATATACTGAAGAATGAAACCAATGAGGCATAAAATACAGAAACACTGTGAAACAAGAACGGCGATATTTAATTTTCTCCTACCTGCAGATGGCACCCTTGCCAGGGATGATGTCACATTTTCCATCATTGAGACAAAAATCGTGTTGCACGTCACAGATGCTCTGACACGGCAGGCCATCCACACTCAGATATCCAGCGCTGCACACACACTCAGCCTCACTCGACCACTGATTCACTATACACCTGGAAAACTTGTTACATGCCTGGAATTTACAGGGATCAGCCCGGTCACCTGAGGAACAAACAGTGGAAAATGAAAGGAGCTAGTGGAGGACACAGTATCATGTGAAACCATAAGAAAGAGAAGCAGATGCCATCCCACATAAACAGAGGTCAGGGTTAAAAGAGCTCTAGTATACTCCAGGCCTCAGTAGTCTGCATCTGTTCAGCACTCAAAAGACAAAAAGTATGTTGGCATGGTCTTCATAAAGACAAAAGCAGCACAAGGATAAATCATTTTATGTTTACGTGCATATCAAAAAGTACTTCAGCATACCCCAGAAAGTGCTGGAAAATTTTGGGTGCATTTCTTAGACTTTTTCAAGCCTTTTTTTTTAACACAACAATTAATGAGAATCAATGAATTTAAATATTTCCCACGGAGACACCAGAGCAGTAGCAAGATTCTTGAGTGTTTGTATCTTGGGAAAATCCTTAAGAGTTCATGGACAACATGTCAGTATGGCTTTAATGTAAACTCTAGCACCAACCTTTGTATGACCCAATAAGGTTGACATGTGCGTGTGCAATGGAAAACCTGCCTCGAGAGTACAGCGAAGATGAGAGGAGTAAACTGATTATATGTCCACAGTGAGTCCTGATGCAGTGACTCACTGCTATAGCTTAGGGTGATCAGGCAGTGAGGAGCTCCTCTGATTGGCTCAGACAGATTACAGAGCTGCAGCTCAGCAGCAGAGGTGGAGGGAAGATGGAGCAATTTCTCCGATAACAGTAAATAAAACCTCATTCTTCTGCAGATAAACCCTAAAATCTGCTGTGAAGCAAACATGTATGTCACCGGACTGGCAGATTGGGTTACATGTAAGTCTTGAAGCATTATTACAGCAACAAAAATCTTTGTTTTTGGACCTCTTGGTGGCAAATTGTTAATGATGTATTAAGTGATTGTTTCACTCAGAGGTTTTTTTGCCAAATTCCACTATTTTAAACTTACACCAGATTGTTAGTTTTGCACCAGTCAAACTACTGTCTTCCTCATAGTATTAGAGACATTTTAGAGTCTTGTGCAAAGCTATAATTCTGCAAAAATGTCCTGGTGCTAATTAAAAAAAAAACTTTTCAGGAAAACAGGACAGTTATTTTAGCAACATAGTAGACAGACTTAAAGAATTAAAAGGGAACCATAGTGTTCGTCTGAATTAAACAAGTACAATGGTTTCTCCCTCTTCATTTAACACATACGTCGCTACACTCCTTTCAAAACCCAGACAAGAATCCTTACTGTCTACACCCAAAGGCCTGCAGTTAAACCTGCAACTATAAAAACCAGTCTAGGCTCAAAGCAGCAGCTCTAAGTGGCGGCTATGATGCTGTCCCATCAGGGTGAGTCAGTGTGTGTGCTGCTACTGATCACGTTCCTGCCAGACAGATTATCTCGGGTATTAGATCACAGTCCTGACAGCTGAAGCCTGTCAGAGCTGCTGAGACGCTGCACATACAAACTTAGGATTTAACAGTCTGAGGAGCATCATGGCAATAAGTGCACAAGTAAACACTAGCTTTCATTTGTCCACAGCAATAAACACTTCTAAATGTATTACACGTTATTCTAAATTAAAAATAACTTACTGGAAAAAGAAAAACTATCAGTACATGACTGGCAAATAAAGTTCAGTGTTCAGATTTTGAAGGTACTGATATATTTATATAGATGTTGAAGGGATCGTTTCTGTTCACCCTGAAAATCAAGCCTTAGATGCATAAAGCCATGTATCAACTGCATAAAATTTTAAATTAATATTGTACATTGTGGCTAAATCGCAACATATAAATAGAAGACAAATGTGGCCTGGTTTGTCCCTAACACCTAATCAGTTTAGGGATGTTGTTCTTCATGAAGCCCGCTATTATCATGATTGAAATATGCCAACACTGGAAGGCACTGATAGATACATTCAAGATGTTAGTCTCATAAGGAAAATAATTTATCAGCTGTGTTAAAATTCAAGGGTCTGTAGTTTTAGAGGAAAATGGGGGTTTTAAAATTAATGTAAACTGAATATTTTCAGGATAAAAGTAACACCTCAGTGTCAGTTTTAAAGACCCACAATCTGCAAAATTAGTAGCTTCTTTAAAGCATTAGCTGTAATTCTGCATGAGCCTGGTTCTCCCAAAGGTTTCTTCCTGTTAAAAGGGAGTTTTTCCTTCCCACTGTTGCAAAGTGTTTGCTCATAAGGGGGTCATCTGATTGTTGGGTTTTTTGTGTTATTGTAGGTCCTTTACCTTACAACACAGGTGTCAAACTCCAGTCCTCGAGGGCCAGTGTCCTGAAACTTTTCCATGTGTCCCTGCTGCAACACACCTGAATAAAATTAGTAGGTTATTAGCAAGACTATATAGAACTTGACTGCATGCTGAGGTGGC